>JAQFYJ010000857.1:0-11162 GCA_034694685.1 Isotoma anglicana | reverse complement strand
CATTTACTAACTAACCTTATATGCATAGATAAATTATTAAATTTAAAATCTATCCGAACCTATGTTCGTCGACGACAGACCACAACTTATCAACTTTTTAGATTGTCATTCACTGATATTAAAGGAGTTTTGGTTATTTCTGAACAGATTATTTGAATTGACTATTTGGTTTAGGAATTTAATGTCATACTTGAAAATGTGTGTAGAATGTTTTAACTTCAAATGAAAATGTGTTTTAATGTTTTATTAAAATCAAGTTTTATCTTAAACCAATTTAACTAATACTTTTCATAATGTTGTACAATGCAATTTCGTTAAAATGTCTCATTTCATTTATTTTCCTTTTTTCGTGGATTTTTGGATTTTTTATGTTATTTTTCAATTTTTTGAAGAATTGACGAAAAACGTCAACTTTCGGAAAGCTTACATTACAGCTATTTATTTTAATTTCTGTACAAATATTAACCTATATACCTATGTTAAAAATAGGAACACAATTCGGAATTGTTTTATTGGCAATTAACTAACTACTTAATACTGTATACAGTTATATACAATGGTAATATAATAATAATATTATTGTAGCGTTTTTAGCCAGTAAAAATCGTTGACTATCCTCCAGGGACTGGGTAATTTTAAGTACATCAATGCTATTGAAAGCAAGTTTAAAAATCGATTTTAAAACACCTAAGATTTGCACTTTGCCTACTTCAATACAAACCAAAAACATTTTTTAACATCACTTTCGTCTTCTAGGGAGTCAATATATTTTTTGAAACCACAAAGGAAGATTCCGCTCATCATTACTGCTGCTCCGATTATACTGTAATATAAATTTAGATTTACATTAAAATATTGAAAAGTATTACCTAATTTAACATTTACATTTCTAATTGTCATGTTTAACTTGAATACATGTTGCATTTTCAAGTAGGTAAAAAATTAAAAATTAAAATATATCCCTTTGTTAGCAGAAGCAGATACAAACAGAAATTGCTGTCAACATGACAATTTTTATCTTGATGTACAAAAAGCTGATAATTTAATCATTTTTAATGGAATTTCATCATCCAGGAATAAAATTAAAACACTAAAAATGATCTGTTGTCTTTGCTTTCAATTGTAATAGTATTTATGAAAAATTAATCAATGAATGATCACCTACCTGATGTAATCTGGAAACTGTTGGATGAAGATCATTTGCCACATGAATGCAAATAAAACATCTGAAGTCTTGACTAAAGCCACAGGACCGGCATTATCACATTTGAGAGCAAATATCAAAAACATTTGACTGCCACACGATAGAACACCTATAGCTACTGCCTTGAGTATGTCAATTTGCTCCGTAGGGAACTCCATCACGTCAAACCCAAACGCAAGAATGGCAGCTTCTAACGTACCGAATCCACCAAATCCAACAAGCGTTATACAATGATGGATTTGGTGAAGATGACGTATCATTACTATAGCCATGGCCATGAAAATTGCACATCCTAGAGCTAGACCTGCTCCAATCTGCAAAATAGTTTACATTATACATTAAAATTCATTGCATGCATTATAAAAGTAATTTTTAATTGTATTTAAAACTTGAATAAATCTTACCATAAGTTGTGTATTTAACTCTCCACCAAATATCATCGGAGGTCTTGAGACAATGGCAACTCCTCCAAGAGTGACTAATGTCGAAAAGAACATAAAAAATCCTCCAAAAGACTCCCCAAGAAAAACAGTTGCTAAAATGCTTACGAAAACGGGATACGAATTACAAATAACCGATGAATCTCCTAAAGGCATGTATTTCAAAGAATAATACTGCAACGTTGCTGCTGTACAACCGAAGAAACTTCGAAACTATAGAAAACATTGAAAACTTAATTAAAACCTTACAAAGGTAGAAGAGTTTTACTGGTGACTGGAGTTTACGTGATAACTTACAATAATAGACACTAAAACAACAAATGAGTCCTTCCTTATAGGCCAGAATGAATCGGTTATAGATTCTTTCTTGAAAGCGTAGAAAATCACTACAAAAATTGATGGAACAAATGTTCCAGCGAATCTCCAAAATGATTTTGTAATAGGGTGAAATTCTGTCATTCTTGATACCATCATTGTTCCTAGTGAAAGTAGTAATGATGATATAAAACATAGGAACATTCCCATGAAACTGGATCTGACAAATAGCTGTAAACAATTGTTTAATAATTTACCAATGGTTAATATTTATGAAATCGTTTTGAAATTTAAGTTTAGTAATTGATTTTGTAAAATGTTCTTGTCCTACCTTCATGATTATTTCTTTATTTAGAAGAGATGCTTAATTGGTTTAAAACAATTTTTGCTGATTCAAATCTTAAATGTTTCTTCTTCAAGCTAAAATGTAACACATTTAATGTCAATAATAATTTTTTTTATTAACTTTTTTCTACAGTCCAACAATGTCAAAGGACCCTTGATGACTACTACATTTTGTAGCACCTTTCTTACTTATGAGGTCTCTTTAATTCGAATATATTTGCCAAAGTTCGGGAAATATTTGTGGAACAATGCCCGAAATTTATACTGAAAAATGAGAGATTACATCAACAACTGGTAACAGACGGCATTTTCCATTCTTTTTCGAGATATCACCGGCTGCATTACTTGCATATCAATGAATGGAAACGATGGAGAAAAATAACTCGTTCTTGAATTATGCTGTATTTTAACAACACCTTTATCTATTTAAAGTCAAAATAGTCATGTTTCATAATATTAATTATTCATGATGAAGTATTGTCATTATAAGCAAAGGATTCTAATCCAAACTTTTTTCAAATCCGTTGAGTCACTTTTGTATTTGCTGACGTGAGAATGATCATGGAATGCATGCATGTAGCATCTAAGGCACAATTACGGAAAATCCAAAATCCACAAAATGATAAACTTCAACTTGCAAAGTGACGTCACTTCATATCATCGGAAAAATAACCTTTCATCGTGACAGATTCCATTGTCAAAGGTAAAGGTTTTTAATGTTAAATATATGCTGGCTGCTGCTATTTTGAACAACTTCATTAAATCAAGTTGCTACAAATAGGCTTTAATTGCTTAATGATGGGAAGCTAAACTAGCTGGGAACTGCATTACTTCACATGACTGAATATATTTTCACACTCTATATTTGTTAAACTTGAAATTCATAATTTTTGGTATTTGTTAGGGCGATTAGTACTTCCAAAAATATACTTGAGTAAGCTCAATAGCTGAAATAGCATTTGACTGGGATCAATTGTAATTGTACCATTCTGGCATTTTTAATTTTTAATTCTTTCATAACGCAGATGTACTTTTTAGATATCTGGTTATTTTCCTGTTAAAATTACACTTGCCAACTGTATATAATTTGATACAAACTTGCATTTGATTTTCATTTATGATTTAACCTTAAGCCAATTAACAGTCATTGACCTAATAATATTAATTTTTAAAAACTTTGAGACAATGTCTTTCATTGCACTTGTCCACTTTTAAAAACGAATTTGATGAACGTCAATATTTGAGAGAGATTCAGGATGCTTTGTGATATATACTGACTGGATGACTATGGTGGAATAATATTATTTGTCGTTAAAATCGAAGCATCAATGAAATTAATTAGCCCTTCTGGAATAACGTGATTGTAACTTTTAGTAATCGTAAAATATTTTCAGCTGTTGGCAGTTGGAGTTTTAATTGCATAGTAAATTTGAAATCTCTTAACTATATCTATGATGTATTCACCTGAAATAAATCTCCCTATAAAATATTTACTTAGAAGTCTGCAATTAATTCTTTCAATTGTTAATTGTACTCGTATATTACTTAAACTTTATGAGTTAAGTAATAATTTAATATTGTTGTTAACTTCGATCTTAGATGCAATTCACAGAAAGGATAATCGAATTAAGTATAAACACGAGAGTCGAGCCATGTAAATGTCAAATAAATGTCATTTTCTCATACGTATCATAATTTTAGGTATTTATCAATAACAAAATTTAATTTCTGCGAATCGAATTGAATGTACAGATAGAAACAGACTTCTTACTTGAACAATTTGAAACATTTTCAAATACAAACATTTCTCCGTATTTTACACCAAAATCAAAATATAATATTCCAAAAAGTATCGAAGACAAAAGCATGATAAATTTTCAGCATGTTTTTAAGGATTAAAAAAATAACAGTAACAAATAATAACCATTTTAAAATCATATAATTAGCTTAAATTAGTACTTACAATTGGAATTTACATGAATGTGACTAGATACATGTTTCATACTCTAAAAATCATAATTCCAGTTATTAACTGGAATTATATTTTAAAATCGACTACCCCAAAACTAGATATAGAACCCCATACAACTCCAAATTACCAATGCAACCCTTCCATTAGTCTTTAAAATATAATTGCTTTTAATAACTTTTTACTTTAACTCTCAAACTAACCCAGCAGAATTTTATGCAATCTGAAAGGGGTTTCTGAATCAAGTTTTGTGATAAATACTATTTGAGTTTTTAGAGTGAATGACTAGAATAAATAAAAAATATCTCTGATGGTTTCACTATTCAAACGATCACAAAGGTGGGTTTGCTAAAAGGCCCCTCTCGTTCCATGATATCCACCGCACGGACGACAATTTGATAACGAAAGCCAGTGTCAAACTAAAGAAACGAGAAGACCATACGTTTAACTGTATGTAGCTAAATTACTATAATTTCGTGTTATTTTTGAAACTAACCCCACACATTCTACGTGATAAAACTACTTTTCCATCTTTCGGTATGGTTTTTTCTTTAAAATTGGTACAAAAAAGCTCTGCAATTTTTGTCCACCGCGATATTTCTGATGAGTTTAACCGTTGAATGCATCCAAAAATTTCAAACTTCTGGATTGCGGCATGAGATGTTCTGACTTGGAGGACCCATGTTAGACGAAATATCTTAGAACTTGGATCTTGATTGCTGACATAAGGATGAAATGGACCATGTCCTCTATGAGGCTCTATTCCACCGAGTGTCAGTATTGGACGAGGGGGTATTTCCAATTCTTGAAAGACAATCCGACTCATTATGATCTTAGAAGAGACCTAAATTTTAAAGAAATGCAAAAATATTAAAACTACACAACCGTGTTAATTTTTTAAATTGGACTGTATATGCATTTAACAGTATAACCGATGTTTTTTAAAGTGTAAGTCCGAGTACAGACTATTCCGAATCTGACAGAAATGGAGTAACCATTGGAAATACCAGGTACTTTCGGGTAGATACTTCCTTTACATTTTATAATTTATTTTCTAACGTCATTCACTCAACTATCTGTACAACCAAGATAATATTATCAGACTTCGAAGTCTTATTATCTTGCTATACATAATACAACCTAACCTGCGCAGCTTTTATAAATGTTATTGCCATTTTTGAAAATGAGTACAAATGACAATAAAATGGTATGTTTACACTTAATCATAAATCGATTTACGTTTTCATAAAGGAAACATAACAATAGGTTGACATTTAAAAAATTTGAACTTCAACTGTAATTACAAAATAATATGGAATGGGTATCACGCGCGGACACCAGCGCACAGCGTAGCTTTTGATCTGCCTTGATCTTGATAAAATCGTTAAAAAAACAATTAACTTACTGCTTTTAATGATTGTATTTCCATCGTTCCTCCGAATCCTGACGAATGACAGTTCTAGATTAGTATTTACCCAAGAGCCAAATCGCTTAAATTTCCAATTCTTCTTGCCAAGTCGTAGGAAATCTGTGGGTATGAAATAAATTGATCACATAAATTTAACTGCACGAGCCTTATAATGTATAAGGGTACTTAATGCAAATGCTCAGAACAATGAATGCAATGAAGGTGATGTTAAGATGTTTCACCCGGTGTTCAATACAAAATCTCAGTCCGTATGATTTAAAGTATGCCGGGGTGTATTAAAGTTGTTTATGAGTTGAGGCGATAACAACGATTTGAATCAGTGTGTCTTATTTTCAATGGCTTCCTTACGTTTATGACTCAAATGCGTGATTATTGTATTGTATGTTTTTATTACGGACCTTATTACTTTTTTCACAGGAATAAAAAATACAGATCCAACATTAACCTAAATTATAACCTAGAGTCCTTAAAATCTATTTAACCTACCTAATTATAAATTAGACAGATACATCAGCATTAGAAGGAGATTTTAATAGATTAGTCCACACTTTTGCTAAATTGCAGGCTTGCTCGCTGATTCGTGACAAAAACTTTTTTCAAAATTCTGAATTTCTTTGATAACTCCGTTGAAAGAAAAATGTTTGCAGCAAGGAGTCGCATTTTAGAATTCAGAAGCATTTTAGCTTTTTATTGATTACTTTATAACAAAACTTATGACAAAATGATGTTATTAATTTAGATAGTAGATGGAATGCTTGTTTGCTTATAACAGCCCTTCAAAAGATTTCCATTTTATAGTTTATCAAACAAGAATGCACGAACATGGGCCAGAGCCACAAGAAACAAAATTTAGACATTTTTTATCACGTTTACACATCTTTTTTATTTTCAGTCCTCTCTCCGAAATTACAAAACGTGTTTTAACAAAAAAAAGTTTACAGTCATCATCGTTTACAGTAAAAGAACGCATCGTTTTATGCATCAGAAGACTAAGCTTTTACAGAATACAATTAAGGTATTTTTAGCAACTTATGACGAAAAACTTTACACAATAACTGGTAAATGGTTGCAATCATAACTTAGTCATTCCTTTCCATATAAAAACGTACAATAGCTTACTTAAAATTAAATTATAATTAAATTTAATTTAAACAGATTAATTACATTTTTGTACTCCTAAGGACAAAGTACACTAATATGGTTACATGTTTAATGAACACTTCTTCTTTTCCAAGCCATTTTCTACAAATCGGTACAGTTCCATTAGTTGCTACATCCTGAAATTCCCGTATAATTTCTCAAATTAAAATCCCGGAAGTCAAAAGTGAGCTGTGAGTGTCGGAGGTTTATTTTGGTAGAATTTTTTTGGATTGTATTTGATCAGTAGTCTGTTATAATATCTTTCAAAAACTTTTCCCAATCAACATTTACGCAGAGAATTACTCGTTCGTACTCGAATTATTTGTTGGGATTTGGTACCTTACACTTACTTTTTCACTAATAGCAACTTTTCCACAAATTCTAGCCCTATTCAATACAGCGGCTATCATCATCATCACAAACATGATCGCAATTTTCACGCTGCATTCTTTCATCACAAAAACTTTCCCAGTCAAGAGATCGTAGTTTACATTGTTTTATTAGCTAACTAGGACCTTTTCTGCAAAATTATTGGTGCAGGTTCGCAAAATGTTCCTGATCTGCCGTAGTTGTCCACTCCTCTGACGATAAAGAAATAGCGATTTCCTTGCGTGAACTATAAAAATAATAGTAATTATAAAAAGAAGTTATATGTTAATAGGGTCAATACATTTGGAACTGAAATAAAAAGTGATCGAAAGATAATTTATACCTGTGACAGTGTACAAGCCATTGGAAGAGGGAGCGCTTTAACATCCCCTACTTTCTTCCATGCCGTTACTTTCCCAGGAGCACTTGGTAATGTTTCTTGGGCGGCAAAAATTTGATACGAAAGTATATCAGCGTGCTGAGCAGCAAGTTTCATTGTCCATGATAGTACTATTCCATCTGATTGTTCATCTAATGTTAGGATTGGTCGCGGTGGTATATCTTTTAAAATACGTCCGCGGGATACACTGACGGTAGCAGGTGGAGGTGGAGGTAAAGCTGGCTGGAAATGAAAACAACAACCCATTCCTTGATTTATAAGTCTTCAGATGTATTAAATGAATTTATAATATAATTTGAAAAAAGCGATAAAGCGGAAGTCCCCACTGACAGGAGTAATAGAAATAAGTCATGAAGAATTATGAATCATACGGAACTGAATGCGTTTTATGAATCAATACATATTTACATAATATGGTACGCTATACAAACCCCATCGACTAAAAATATTCGGATATTTCGAATAAATGTCAAGTCGTCAATTACAAGATACAAAATCAATGAAGAGTTTAATAGCACATTCGAAATTGTTGATGCTTTTAACTTAACAGTAATATTTTCAATTTTATTTATGAAAATAATTTATCGTCATTCTCACATTTAAAATTCAAGATTAATTGTCAGTTATAGTTATCACTTTTTATTTTGGTCATAATATTTTCGTCCGATAAATTTCAAGAACGTTTCATACCAACTGAATTTTTTTCTGAACGGCGGCTACTTGAGATGGCGCTCGCATCATCATAGTTCCAACAGTGGCAGCAACTCTAGGCAATGCACCAGAGCTTACCAGCGAGCCCGCAGGTCTTACAGTGACGGATGGTCGACTCTGTGCGAAAGTTGATGGTGAGGAAGGTTTGGGTGCCACATTTCGGAAAACCAACGCCTGTGCAGGCTTGTTAATCTGCTGTTGGCTCCTCACCGGTGTCATGTTCTGTGTAAATAAAAACGGCCGAACCTGACCGGAGGGAGAAACAACTTGATAGGCTTGGTTAGATGACATAAATTGCATTGGTTGGTTTGCATTGGAAGTAACAATCCGATATTGAACTCCATTAGCCGCTGTCACAACTGAAAAAATCATCGGTCATAAAAATTTGTTTTTGAAATTGGAATGAAAATTACTTTGTTATTTAATTAATAACTTGCGATTTTAAATTAGGCAACGCTTAATGATGTACAAAAATAAAATGACCAAGGTCGCATTTTTTCAAACATCGAGGTGAAGCTAAGGTTCATAATTCCTATTTTATGTTACGTAATTTTAGAGAGTTTCTAATTAATGGTCGAAAATATACGTACCACCAGCTTGTGCATTGGCATTAGGGTCATCTGTCAGGTCCACGACTGTTGGGTTGGCCACTGTGTTAGTTCTAGCTGAAGTCATTGCGATTTTTGCGCCGGTTTGTTTTGTAACAGATTTAACCGTATTAGACGTCTGAGAGCCATTTCCAGTCATAACCATTCTGGAATTCGGTGACTGTCCATTAACCATACGAACGTACTGTAATGGGCTATTTCCTTGTTTTGGACTTTCGACTCCTTTTAAACCTTTTCTCATAGAATTTTGACCAGCGGAAACGTTGAATACTGTTGATGTTTTCAGACCATTTATGGGTTGTTCGTTGTTAACATGTATGACTTTGGTTGGACCGTTTCGGAACGGTGGATCAATTGCTACTTGTAAGCCCACAGATCGGGAAAATTTAATCGGTGGTGGACGCTTTTTGTTTGGATCCAGATTGTTGGGATCTCGGTTATGGTTATCTATCAGGAGCTTTAAAGCCCTGCTCATTTCTTGAACCTGAAAAATTATGAGCATGAAAAATATGTTACACTACCTACGTTCCACTTTACTTTGTATGTATTTAATTTGAGTTTGAATTCAAACCAGGGCCGTAGCTTAATTAGGGTTTTTAGGGTCAAACCCCCCCCCCCAAACGCGGAAATTAACATTGAGGGGATAGGGAGGGGCGTGGGAGGAGCTAAATTATATTAGCAGGATCGAAAAAACTCTCCCCGAAATTTTTTTTGGCTTCGGCCCTGATTCAAACCTTTAAACAGACGGAACTTTGCAACTTAAAAATCACTGTACAATTCTACTTTTGATGATGAAAATCGAAATTTATCATTTGGAACGTGCAAGAAAATCTGGGTAAAATTTAGTTTTTCAAACCATAACCATTTGCCTCATAACTTAAATGATGATGAGTAAGAACAACAATTGACTAGCAAACCTCTGTCGTTACTGTTTAAAACTCCTCATTTTAATGTATCCTTTAGAATTTTGTAGTGAATTTTTTTTTAATTTTAGACTAAAATATATTATTAACTCGCTTCAGTAAAGATCAGCCTTCAAACCTAAGCTTTAGCCAACCTTTATTTGATTTCTGATTCATGGTTACACTTACACTGGTCGCTTTCCTGGAATTAAAAATGAATAAACCTTACAACTATAAAGCATTTAACCAAATATCGTCAGATAAAGTTCATTTTAAAACTTTAAAACTTATTTTACAACTTTTGAGGCAACTTGACGATTTGGGGGCACTTTGAAACTGTTTAATTAAAGTTATTAGCTAACTATTACTTAACGCTAACTTGACCTTTTTTGACATTTTTAAATTGTTGATCTTTATTTAGTATCCAATTGACCACATTTTTGAACTTGACCTAGCATATGCCCCTAGAACCTGTAAACTAACAATAAGTTTCAAGTCAATAGTTCAAACCGTTCGAAAGTTATCGACTTGTCGGACTAACGAACAGACAGACGCCACTACCGTTCACATAAAGTATCTGACGATACTTAATAAGTGACGCTAAAGCGAAAGCAAACTTTGAACTTTGGGAGAATAATTTTCAAAAAAATAATTGAGTTTATTTGTAGTTTTATTTTTCTTCGCCCAGATTTCTCTTCTAAATCAGCAAGGAACATACCTACTTATATATTGTATCCATGTAGGTAGGGGAAAATTCTGTTATTTTTAAACCATGCAGAATCAGAACAAATAAAAATAGAGTGAAGCGAGAAATTCGCAGTGGAACTAATAGAGAAAGTACCGTAGTAGTAGAATAGTCGGTAATAGCGAAGCGCAAGGGATGGAGAACTACACCACTACACTTGACTACACGCTTACTTTTCTCTTCCTTCCCTCTCGCTCTACTTTTCTTACACCTTATGTAGTGGTATCAGGTATGTAGCCTTCGCCTAACTTGCTTAATGAAAAAAAAAATTGGGGTTGAATGCGAGTGCCAATGAAGTTTTGAATTTAACACCCCTTGTTAGATTATTTAGAATATAAGAATATCGAAATGTCAAACTCACGCACTACGACATACAGCGTGCGTCAAAAAAGCGAAGGTCGAGGAATCTCATGTTAAATTCATTTTGTGTAAATTCAAATAACTCTGTTAATATCCAGCACACTGTGATGTTTTATAACTCGTTTGAAAGGCAATTAAATTTACTACATAATAGTGGTTTTGGGTGTTTTCTACAACCCCAACTGACCCTGCTGGAATTTTTTGAAAGAAGTAACTATGGGGTTG
>JAQFYJ010000856.1:0-11165 GCA_034694685.1 Isotoma anglicana | reverse complement strand
TTCAAATATCATCAAATAGTTCTGCGTCTATTGGTTAAATATTCATCTTACGATACTTGGTACACCCGTTTGCAATGGTTTATTTATTATGTCGGTGAACAAATGTCCATATGGTTCATTTCGGAATTAGATTCATATTATTATTAGACTTCCGTGAACATTTGTCTATTTACTTCCATCCGAGTGTGTAGCCCATGTTATCATTTTGGAAGGGTAACTTACTCTTAAATGAATACCTTTACATTTTATTTGATGCTGGTGGTGGTGGTAGAACAATGTTTTCTGTTTCCACCCTTACCCTTCGTTTGCATTGCCACTGCTATGCTAGTGGAGGTTCTTTCGATCGGATTTACATACTCGATAAGAATCTAACGAATCAGATTCTATTTAATTTTTAGGACCTTACAAAAATTTTGCAAACTGATTAAAACTTTTCATTTATTTTTAACGAAACATTAATTAAATCATTTAAAATACTCTAGAGACACTCATAGACTATTTCACTATCCCTTATAATATAACATTTATCATCTTTGCTTCAATCGAAGAGTCGCCCCTAACAGTGAGCAAAGTAAAGTAATTTATTTGAGCACACATAATTTCCGAAATAGTCTCTGGTAATAAATAACATTGTTAAAGCGCACCGAAGAAGGAAACCAGGAAGGAAATTGTGTGCGTACTTCGGTCGGTTTCCAAGTCGGTAATGAAATTGGAAAGGGTCGAATTATGAAAAGCCAATATGGTACGCACACATACCAACAATGTGATGTGATATTATTACAATACCTCAAAGCAGATAATTACTACTTTACATTGCTTTGCTTGCACGTATGTGTAAGTCCTCGTGCTTTAATACTATACACTATACCATAGGGTCCTTTCCTTACTTTTCCAGGGAAGCCAAGCCACACACGGGAAGCGGGTAGAATGCAGAGGGTGAATTTTCTATTATTCAAAGGGGATGATTATAAGAACCGTATTAGAGATGAACCGACCGGGTTTGGTTATAAAGTCCATAAGTGTAAGCAGCCCAACCGGGCTAATATATAGTGACAATAGTGAGTAAGTTCATCGGACAATATGAACCAACTGGCAATTTCAATGCACTTGGTTGTATTATACTAACGAAAGAAAAATGCCCATGGATCCTTGAGGTAATAATCATTCAAAATGATAAAAGTGGAACTGCAGGAATCGTTAAGCTTGACATGGCACGACACGGACTGTTATATTATTATTATTATTCTGATGGTGCATAACGGAATAAAAGGCAAGGGGAGTCCCCTGCAAAGAGGTATAAAGCCCCCTCGGAGGCAACCTTCTTTGAATTCAGGATAAAATTCATAGTCAGTTGGAATCAGAATTTAAAAAATCCTTTTGGCAAAAACCTATAGAGGAGAAAACAAAATTATCCTCGTGAAATAAAAGAACTGTCAACTCTGTGAGGATGTCAGTATGTGTCGTTCGTGTGTACATGATGCGTGCCGTGATATAGAAGAATTTTTACTATTTGTTAATGAATGGATGGAGATGGACGATGAGAGTACAGGTTTATTGGTAATTGGTATGAATCACTTGTATTAAGTTGTAGAAGGTACTTTATGGGATTGCTGGGTCTGTCCTTCTGTCAGCTGTAGCTCTATAATTTTTGAAAGCTTTAATCGAAAGTTCTTTTCAGGGTGCTTTGTACTTTTCAGGTAGAGTGAAGTAATCGAAAACGCTTATGATCACTTTGATAAATTCAACTGGCAAGGTGTGTATGACGCTCAGAAGCGTTTCATATAAAGTCGCTGATGAATTTAAAACTACAGTATGTGGTTATGCTTAAATCAGTTTTTATAGTTAAACTGCAACATTTCTATAATTTCAGCATTTGAAGATTTTTGTTTGTGCCACTACTTGGTTACACCAACAGATGGTAAAAAATAGTGTTTTATTTTATTTCTGTTCCATTTTTATGCTTATGTTATATCTTCATAATGTATAAAGTACAATGTGGTGAAATCATGCTGATACTCTGATGAATTTCCACAAGTAAAAAAAATGTTTCACCAACTACATTTAAGCTATCGTTCATCTAGAAAAGACCTACGAAGGCACCCAGTGCGGTCATTAATTTTTTTATTTCCCTATTAAACAGATTTCCCGATCGATGGGTACAAAAGTGGACACTATCCAGTTCTAGTTTACAACTAATTCCTAAACTAAATGGTAAAGGATGAATCTTTCAATGTGATTTATATGAATTGCTCGTCAATTCTTTACTATTTATTACATCTATGCAAGATGATTTGAAAATTGTAACTTAAGTCAACGATATGCTAATTAATCAAATATTTTTTTCTGTTCAAAATATAATACTTGTTTTAGAGTAATTCATTAGTACCTTATTTCTAGATTGGATTATTGGAAATTTTGTTATGTAAAAAAAGCTTTGAATACCAAAATAGTCCTTCACGACGATACGTTCTACTATGATAAATCAAAGCAAGGCAGGTGAACATCAAATCCACATGAAGATCCGTTTTCTATTTCGTTTGCCATTACTAACAATAAGAGAGATATCAGATTGATTTACAATAAGACCAAAAGGTAAATAATGAACCGTTCAGCTTTGTTACGCACAAAGTAGACTTATAAATAAACCTCCTACTCATCTTTTTGTTATACTAAAAGGGCTCTCTCCTGTTTCTAAACCTGGAAGAAGTGGATTAAAAAAGAACCGTAAAAAACGAAAAACAAACACAAACATAATTCTTCCCATATGCTGTGTAGTTAAGCCTCTTTATTAGCGATTCAAGGAAGTACCGTAAGCTACTCGGTATATAATGATAAACAATTCCAGTTACTCAAAATTATTCTCATTTGAGGTATTTAGAGGAATGAGGGATGACCCTGGTTTCAGGGTATGTGCCTTTTAATGAAGAAGCATTAGAAAATCTACGATGGATTAGATTCCAACAGTGTCTAACTTAAAACGTGGTAAGATCTCAACTTCTGCAGCTAAAAATGTATACTACTTAAATGCACTGTACTCTTTTTATTACTCTTATACTCTTGTATATTTTTTAAGGTACCTTGAAATAATTGAATAAACTGCCATTTTGAGTCTCTTCGTTAAAACTAACAACACATTTAAATGAAAAATAGAACATTCTGATCCAAATAAATATATCGACTACTTTAAATCGAAATATGAAGAGAGTATAGTCTACAAAATCATCTGGAATCACATCAACCGTTAGAATTCTTACACACGGATACGTATTTGAAATTTGAATAGAAAGAGCCTACACTTGATTGAACATTCAAAAAGTGTTTTCTGTTTTGCATAACTATAAACAGCTGGACAAGCCTCCCTTCAATTAACAACATACAGAGTTTTTTTTATAAAAAATACTTTTAGAATATACTGCACGAGACTATATTTTAAAAATGATATAAAAAAGAGCTTATAGGAGGTCGTACCCCAACAATCAGTAAATGGTACTGATTGGTGGAAATAGAAGACGCAGGTAAAAAAATCCTCCTTCTAAATGATTTTCTAAGTAGTTGCTTTATGACAAGGAGCCAAAAGTAATTGATAAACACTACCTCAATGTTAATTGAACGATAATATTTTTATTTTTTAATTTTAAAGCCATGTAAAAGTATGCTCGTAGTAGTCTTGCTGTAGCATTGCTTGCAATTAATGGCAAGGATGACTGATACTTGATACCAAAAAAACGCATGAAAAATCAATGCGTGACATATGGCAGTCAAACTTCCGCGATTCCACAGCTGAATTTTAGCAAATTGAGGAAATCCGAATTATTAATACAGTTTGAAAACTACAGAGCAAAACACCACCGCATCCCGATTCCTGTATAAAATATTAATAGAATGCATGGAGCCGTATAAAATTGAAAGGAATCATTTAGGTCTTCTTCAAGGTGCACATAGTAAGTACACTATCGACATTAATGCTTAGCTCAGAGTGCTATTATAAGTTTTAACTCATAACCTGATATTGTAGTACCTCCACAGGGTAGAGGAATGGATAAGGACACAAGTTGCAATCGAACAATAGGGAATTCTATGTGTCCTCCAGTGGGTGATGAATGGAAATAGGAATAATAAAAACTTGTCGTGTGACGTGTGACTGTTCGCGTGACTATTTCATTTTTTCTTCTTCAAAAGTTTATTATCCGGATTTATTTTATTTTATGATTAACCCGGCATTCCCCTACGCACCGAGCTTTATTCTTTGCATCTATACGATTATCATCCTATTTTATCTATCATTCCCCACCCCAACTACTGATATAAGATACACACATGGCATTAGACCGAACAAGGCAGGTATTATTAAACTTTAGGGAATTCAATTTAAAATCCCTTATACACAAATATATGAACCTTTAGCTTACTTTTCAAATAACGAATACCTATAGAAAACATATTGCTAAAACCTCGTATACTACGTACGACAGTAAAATCATAGAGGGAAAATAAAATGCCTTTGGAGCTTTAATGATATAAGGTGCATTGCAAAGGGTCCCCCTTATGTGATACGATATTCACTCACTCCAACTAGGTAATCTTATCTGTATAAGTTAGCCTTGGTAAATACAAAAGTCCATTTTTATTAATGCACAGTAATCTATCTAGAATCAAAGTCCCCCTTGGCAGTCCACTGGACTGGACTGCAATCCGAAGTACGCATTTCTCCCTTGTAATATATTCTGAAGGAGGGAAACTCTGTACACAACATTTGGCATTGTTGATTAAGATAAGGCATGCCATATAAAGTACATTATTGTTACCTATGGTCAACGGTATAGGTAAGGGTTTGGCTTGGTTAGTATTATTTAGTAGCTGATTGCAGACTGTGATTGATTCGAATTGATAATCCCTAGAGTGGATGGTGGAATGCAAGGTATTAACAGTTTAGAAATTGCTAAACGCTGTTAACCTTAATTATTTGAATGGCCATTTAAATTTTAAATGTATAGTTGACCAAAGGAAATGAACTACATGTGATTTAAATTATAACGACTACACTTTCGCTTTCGAATGTAAAATGTAGATTTAAAAATAAAAAATAAAATTCTAAACGTTAAAAATTAAGAATGTATAAAAAGAAATAAAATACATATTAATGCCCAATGAAATGAAAATAGGATGAAAAAAGTTTAGCTATTTTGGGACTTTTTCAGCCCCGTGCCTTTTTCAGATCTTTCATCCATATTTTGAATTACACATATAGCTGCCTCAACCAGACAGCTCTGATTCTTCTGCAAGTTTGGAAAGAATGGTAGGACAAAAGGCGGAAGATGAATAAGACTCCATCCAGTCCGATCAAAAATGAAAGAACACCCGACACACAGCCAACATCAAATAATAAGCTAGTTGTATTGTAAGAAAACCTTTTTAAAAAGCTATATTGTACACCCAAAAGTGTTTGAAAAATCCTAATTTTTACCCAAAAATCTTCTTTTGATTCCTTCCATATGTGTTTGTTCCCTAATTCAATAGAAAATCATATTGATGCATTACCAACCAAGGGGGATTATGATGATGGAGTTGGGGTTAATAGTTGAATGCAACAAGCAATTCAATTCAAAGATATTTTAATGGAAGAAATAAATTGAAATGAAGTATTTCTTCTATAAAATATGTCATTTTTTTTATTCCTTCATAGTCCTACCCTCTCCTATCCTAACACCTAATGAATTTTTAAAGGTACAAATAGAATTTTAATGGAAAATTGAGAAAAATTCATTTTTGCTTTTGAGGCTTTTAAAAAAACTTGATTCATTGATAGTGGAAGGTGTCAGCTTTCTCAACAAAGAGGGCTTTATTGTTCAAATATCTTGATAAAGGATTCTAATATCACTTTATTTCTCTTATCTGGAAATCGGGAATTTTATTAAGGTTTCAAATTCGTAAATGGTCACGTTTTAAAACTTTTCTCTAGCAATTTTAAAACTTTTAACCATTTTTTTCTAATCGTTTAAAATTTCACAAATTGTATTGCACTATTAATCGAAAACCAAAATTTCAATTTAACAAAATCAAATTTTTATATAAGTTAAAAACCCCCAAAAAGAAACTTGCTTTTGTGATGCAAAAAAATTTAAAAAATTTAACCGAGATTGAAGAATAACGTTAGCATATATATTATTTGCTACTTTCATATAAAATGCAAATGAACCCAAAGGGTACGCCGTAATTTATAAAGAATTGCATTTCAAATTGAAACCTTGTCATCCGCCAATCTCCCCGTCTGCCTATTTATATAATTTTAGAATAAACCCATGGAAGGGACTCAATTTACTTTAAGTCCCTTTAAACATTATTCTTTTATTTAGAAACAGAACCAAGCGGGATTTTTTTGCTCAAGTATATTTGTGATTTGGTTGTATAAAATTCATGGAAAGGAAAATCCTCTGGATAGGAAGACCTGCCGATCCGTTCTGAATTTTAATGAAAGCTTAAACAATTTTGTAAAAAGAATGACAAGTTTTTAGGCTCGTAACTTGTGGTGTAGAGCAATAAAATGAGCGTCCCACGTGCCATCACATTCAAAGAGTTGCATACATTTTTATACGCTCTGAGACAAAAGGAATCTTCTAGCTCGATCCATACCGGTCGAGTCTGTCTGTCCTTATTTTACCTTCACGTACAAACCGTACCGTAAGCTTTTAAAAAATTTCATTTTATACAGTTGGCTTGAAAGATACGTAGTTTATTGTTATTGTCCCATTTTTGTTTTTATTTCTGACTCATGCATCACCTTTCTCTATGTGATTGCCGTATTGAATCGGATTCTATTTTGAAAGACAGAAGATTTCTGAATTTTAAATGATGATTATGCGAAGCTTATTTTAATTCTCTTTGCTTATGCATGATACCGCTCAATGTATGAGGATCTTTTCTTCATGACATTTTGATTTTGTGTGTATTTAAAAAAGATATGAGCGATCCTGTTGATTTTATCACTTTTCTAATCACGTCTCACCGAAAAATTTTCTTTTTAAATTACAAAAAGACTTTATTCTCTTTCCTATCATTTTTTTCTACGATGTCTACCGTTATTTCTTAAAGACAAAGTGTGCTTTGCTTTACCCTTTTATAGGAAAATGTTACTAATGTACTTTCTCTTTTACTATACAGAGAATATTTGAATACTTTTGAATGTGACGATTTTGAAAATTGAAGCATATCAAATATGAGAAAAATCAAACTAAAATTTTTAATCAATTTTTAAAAATACGTTTCTGAGAATTTATACTTGATACTTTTCAATCGTAAATAGCAAGTTGATTTTGAGATGGAAACTTGTGCCGTTGTGCCTGTGCCTATTTCATTGTTACCTGACTCGTGTCCTTTTCTCTTTTTCTAACTATTTCTACCTTTAGCTTTATACTTATTTCATTTCATTCAAGGTTCATTCAGTCACCATCCATAATGTAATAACCCCCAACTGGTGGCATTTTATGCAATCTATAATGACATTACGATTATTGGTAGAAGTTGCATTACTCCGCTTTCCAACTTCCAAAAATTTCGCCCTATCTTAAAAAAATTGAAGTCCTTTCGAATGGTAGAAAAAAGCGGAGAAGTGAAGGAGAGCAGGATGATATGAAGAGGTACTATTCATACTTTATACTTCTTGAAGGTATATACCTCTGAGTACCTGCAACTTCCACACTGAATTCATGGTTCAAAGAATCCAAGAAGAAGAGTGCAAGTGTCTTGGGGTAAAAAATGACCGGATGTGATGTCACCTTATAAATATATTATAATATTATGAATGTATGTGCTATCTCTTACTTCTTGCTTATTTATTACTTTTGTAATTTAGGAGCCTTTTAAATTTAATGCAATAAAAAATAATAGTAAACACCCTCAAGGAAATTGTGGCATCTTCTCTTTAAATTATCATGTTGTTTAATCTACGTCATACAAATTAGCAAATGCAAATGCAAAAAATGCATCATGATTGCAAATAAGAACAAAGAATTTATTTCATGTGGTGAAAATGATGTCATGCATACAATTTCAGATGCAGCATCCAAATAAAATTAAATCAATCAGTTCATATCTTCAATTACACTGCTTTGACTTCAAACATCAAATTTGAGTTGGTTTTATAGTTTATTGGAAAGTTAAATTAGGTAAAAATTGGCACGGACTTTGAGCAAGCAATTAGTTAAAAATGGTTATAGCTAAGATTTGACCTTTTCTGTAGTAAATTTTGAAAACATCAGAAATCCCCAAGATTTTCAGTTGTTTTTCAAGCAAAAGCCGCTTTCTAGAAGCTCTGTGGTCAAATTCACTTTTTTCTTCAACCCGTAAAATCTGAAAATACACTATATACTACTCTTACGTGCACATTAAAATAATAAGAGTTTTAAAATGACTCCATCTCAAATTGTACATCTCCCCATCACTTTTTATTCCATTTTCGATATAAAATGAGCAAAAAATCTGAGAAAAGGAAACTACAAAGCAGAACGAAAAGATTGTCAGTGCCAGGCCAGACCACCACAAGAAGGTGAAAAACAAGACCGAAAGCCAAACTAGCTGGCTACGAAGTTCTTATAAAAACTTGACAAAATTACTAACTACACTTGATGCACAGAATTGGACCACTTAAATGCAGATCTGGTTTGACTACTTTAAATTCAACAAATAAACAAAGTTTTTTAAATCCGAAGCGTGCCTTAATCTTAACTCACTCACTTCTACAAATGAAGTCAATCATGATTTCAATTTCAACAGGTGTCAATCGTAGAAATACAATCGCTTTATTTATAAAACATGATATTTTTAATTTATACATCGATTGATGAGTTATTTATCATCGTATTAATATTGAATACGTAATTTTCAGAGCGATCTTCTCTACATCTTCAATATGCTTGAATACTTATTTACCGTAAAAACTGGGTTACGTGAGCAAAATACATTCAAAATCAAAAATTTAAAAAACTTAATAAACATTTGCTTTCCTAGCCTTTTCCTACAGTAGCCAGTTCCTAAATTGATTGCACCGAACTGACCGAACCGAGTTTGTAAAAGCAACATCAGAAATTGTCAAATTCATCCCTAAAACCAAATAAAGTTTTCAGACTTTCCAAACATAATTTAACATTGAGAACTTTCTGTCTCCGGATGTTTCCTGTAGTTTTACTTAACAAGGCTGTGCTTATCTCCGCCTGAGTTATTTTTCCCACGACGAAGTATACCACACCACGTACACGTACTAAAACCTATTTTTCTTCTTTATGATCATTTTCTTGGCCAAGACAAGAGTATACCAAATAATATATTAAAAAATGCATCTATGATGACTGGAGAATTTCAAAATCAAAAGGATGACATACCCGATGTAATAATACAAGATATATTCTATAAAAATCCTAAGAATTGTTTCAGCTTTTGTTCTTGAATTTGAAGTAAAATCTATGCCATGGCAGCTACACTGAGCTGACATTGACTTGACTTCCATGGATGGTTGGTTTCCTCTCGGAGAATGCAGCAGAGTTCCAAGTTCTAATCTAATTTCGAATAAGTTTTATCCATAATAATAACAATGGAAGTGCATTACCACCATCAACCTGTGGTTTACTTTACATCCGTCACCTTTGGAGATTTTTACTTGAAAATGTCTTTTAGACTTGGAATCACGTTTCTTTACTATTTTTAAGTTTTTATTATTTGACAAGATATGACACAAGTATTCTATGCATCGATATTATTGTCTTCTGCGGCTAGGCTAGTCAATCTGATCTCATTTCGCTATAATATATAAAAAAGTTCCTTTTAAAGCAGACCGAAGTTTGGATATTCCGACTGGCACAGGGTCAGGTAACTTTTTTGCAGTAAAAAAATCTTCCTCCTAAGAAGACACGTTCCACTCCATTATGCACCTCCATCCAAGCTTTACAATTTATTTGAATTTTTCCAAGAAATGGATTCTTTCTTATATCATTTCTACTTCTACCTCTACCCCTCCTTTCCTTGCTTTCATCGAGACACAAAGTGAAGTTTAGTGAAGTTATTTCTTTAAAACCATCTCTTTACATTTTTATATTTAGTTCTATACTGAAGCTACCAAAATAAGAGAATTGCCATGCCAGATATAATGCAATGTACCTTTTTTATTTGAGCTAAATCTTACCTCATGTACAAGAAAGAATAAAAATTTTCTTAATGCAAGAAAAAGACAAGGAGAAAAAAATTTTGAAATCCAAAGCCAAGGTAGAAGACCTTTTTAAATTTTAGAAAAGTAAATCTAAGTGAACTACTCTCTCTTCTGTTTGAGTATTATTTTATAAAAAGACAAATAATCACATACACCACACCAGTTATATAATATAGAAAAGCATTTTACCATTAGCTCAGGTTGTATGGAGTCCATTTACTCATTCATCAAATCACCCATCGTATTATTAAACTTCTTAAGATTAGTGAATTGGATGGACCATGAACAAGAACATAAAGAAATACTTTTTGACCTACTACACATTATACCTGTATTAGTGGGAATCTTGTCGTCCTTTTGGCGTAAGCCCGATGATATTCAGTAGGAGGACAATCCAACTTGTGGCTGGCTCCGAAGAACCAGGTCCTAATGTTAAATATAGGTCTCTGAAGATAACGCAAAGGACCATCGAAGAATGAATCGGTATGGTGTCGTCTGTCTATCAAAAGCATGATTTTGTAAGGAAAATCTAAGGTATTTTAGAAGAGCAGGTATTTACTATTTTTTCTGGGATTAGACGGCTTAAACATAATGGAAAACTGTCGCACTGTACTGCCCAGAACATATCATTATCATTGTTGCTTTTTTCTCTTAAAAAAATACAAGATTTTGAATTCCATCCTTATAATGAAACCAATTCCAAATCCAAATGTAATTCAAACGAATTGATCAACTACAATTCATTTTTATGTATAAAAAGAATATGAGAATTACCTTGCTACGTTACTAATAATTAGTCTCATGATAATACTTTTACTATCCGATTCGAAAAATGAGAATCCGTCTAAGCTTATCTCAAGACAAGTTTTACTACAAATCTTTAAACCTTCATAATTCAGAGTAATTCCAATAACAGGATGTCTCGAAACATGCATTATATAACCTGTATATTATTCCTTATTTGACCTTT
>JAQFYJ010000855.1:0-11165 GCA_034694685.1 Isotoma anglicana | reverse complement strand
CTGAGGTTGCAACAAGTTGCAATTCATTTTTTTTCTAAGTTTTGTTGCAACCTGCCCCATCTGCTCCACTCCAACCAGTAACTACGACTACTTAATAAACTAACCTTGTAACTAGGTAGAACTAGAAGTAACAATAGAATAAATAAAGAAAAAAGAAAATAAACCAAGGAAGCAATTATAGCAAAAACAGCAAACACCAAATTATACGAAAAACAGCAAACACCTAATTATAGCAAAAACAGCTAAAACCTAAAAATATTTATGCTTTTTGCAGTTTAGGGGACGCTGCCCCCAATAAAAATTACATAAGGTGGCAAAGAAATACAGCAGGTAATTCCAAACTCTTATAGAAATAAATCAATTTTCTGGTGACTCAAGGCTTTGATTGCTGAAAGCGTCGGAAACGCTTCTGTTCGGCCAAATTATCACAAGGAATGTAAATTAATACGTCTTTGCACCGCGTTTTTAAAGTAAGGCTTCTTGATTTAATATTGTATTGGTTAACTGAGTACTAGCGAGGGCTTGTTTTGCACCAGACCTGGATCAAATGATAAAGGAGGAAGTGGGCTTTCAGATAAACTATGTTTATGTCATAGACCAATGTAAATTGTTAAGGTATGAGGAAATTAGTGAACTGAAGTCCAAGCCGAAGTATTACTCTTAACTACCCTCGGATATGGTCTAGGAATGGACGACGACAACGTCAAGGCATGCCAATGACAACGTCGACGAAGACACAAAATAAAGCGCTGCCAGAACGCTCCCATGGCGCTGGATGGCCATGGAGTCGCTAAAAATGTTAATTTTCTGTGCAGTTGGATGTGTGGGTTTATTACGCGATTCTGTAAAAAATGTTCTCCCTGGGCAATGGGCCCTTCCCAAAAAGGATTGGAAAGATCCTTTCGTTGAGAAGTTAGCCGCTGGAATCAGAATTTGCAAGCCCAAATTCGCCACTTCTCAAATTGAAGCGATATTTACATTGAGTTTAAAATTAAGATAAATAAGACATAAAAATTGAAATTTTCCTAAAAATACTTCCAGATATACGAAAATGATGGAATATGTAGACGAAAGAAACGACCTAAATTCCATTCTTTCAGGCTTTATTTTTGAAATGTTTATAAGGTGATAGTGTCATCGGCAGTTAAACTAACAGCGATGGAACTCTCAATGAGCAGGGACAGGGTTTTAAACACACATAAGTAGTTTAGGGTGTTTCAAAAAATGTGACTTTTTCACGTTGAATCTTATTGGGTAATGGATACATCTATACGTATCTCTCTGTATAAGCACGTGAAAAATATCAGTTTTCATATTATGTGCACTTTGCTTACTTTATTAATACTTAAAAATATAAAATAGTGCTTTTTATACCTCATCAACAATGTTGTATTGGATTGATTGAACCTACAGTTGGTTGTTGATTCCGAAAACAGCACAATTAAGCTTGACTAAAAATCGCTGTATGCGCAGAAACACTTATTTGACAATCGTTAGTATTTAACTTCTGTAAAGTTTACGCAAAAATATTTTAGTTGCAAAATTGCACGTCAGTTTTCTCAATTAGCAGTTTTTGGAAATGTAACCTGCAGACAAATTTTCTTGCAGCCCTTGTTTTTGCATATTTTTAAAGAAGACAAACCTTTTTTGAAATAAACTTTATTATACACTGAATTTCAACAATATTCAGTGGTAAGGTTTGATTTCTAGGTGAATAAAAGTTAGTTAGTTTCAAAGTCTAAACCAATCAATTTTGAGTTAAAACTGATATAGCTGACTAAGAAATAAATCTTGTATCAGACGGTTTCTTTCATTTGTTTCACATTTAATCTAAAAAAATTATCCAGTAAACAATACAATTCATGCAATTGAAGTATTATGCCACTGCACACCTTTTGACATGTATAGTACAAACCGATATTGGGCTTCATGTACAAATTATATATTTTTGTTGTAACACTGTAAATTATAGTTTAAGTTGAGTTATATCAATGTCGTTGTCTTTCTGAAGAGAATAATTTATGAACAGAGAAATTTCTGTGGAGTAAGATTTGAAAATTGTGTTAAAAACAAAGAATAACGTGAAGTTATTCATTATTAAGTAGCGAAAGCTACTTTATGGGAATGCTCTGTCCGTTCGTCCGTCACGTCAATAACTTTCGAACGGATTGACATATTGACATGCGGTTTTCGGTTTTGGACTCAGTATTTTATAGGAACTTTTGGTATTGCAAATCAGCGCGCTGCGACAAAGCGTACTGGTCGCGCTCATGAGCGCACAGTACATAAAAATCATGTGATATATGATTTCCTATCTATGAAACGTCAGACACTTAACTGTAACAACCGTTTTTGTCCTACGAGGTCAAAGAGGTCACAAATTGAGGTAAAAGGTCAAAAAAGGTCAAATTTCAAGTTTTATATATTTGGATAGATCTTGACGAGTGAAACAAGGTAAGATGGATCACGTATAGTGTAGGATGACCTTTAAGGTCACAAAATGAGGTCAAAGGTGAAATTTAAATTTTTATATATTTGGATAGGTTTTGAGTAGGTCGAAATGAGTTGTGACATAAATTTGAAAGACCGTTTAAAAATGTTATATTGTTTAAAAACATTCAAATCAAATACAATTGAAACGTGCAGATTTCGCTACTTGGTTACATCCGTACTTGATACGGTTTATTAAGTTTGACAAAAATGACATTAATTGCATTAATTGAACTTAATTTTTATTAATTTTTGTTAATAACTAAAATTCCGCGTAATCCGGAATCCGATCCAAAAATCGTTAAAGAACTTTGGATTGGCAATCCATAAATTTTTTTATTCCGATCCTAAGGGAATATTTTAAATAGAAACATCAATGATCCGATCCGATCCATCGGATTCGGATTTTTACGCCTCGGATTGCAACCTCTACTAACACGACTTATGGAAATTCCTTTTTTAATATACGTAACGGCCTCCATTGTCAAGAAAGTATTAATTTGTAATAATTTTGTCAATTAGGCAGAAACATCAATTATAATTCAAACATTCTCTCAAAAATATCATATCAACTGACATAATAACATAGAGTCAGAACCATGCAAATTGAACTATGCTTGCACTGATGGATGACTGGGTAATTTTCATTGATAAGGAATATTGTGAAATCAATCAATGTCACATTTGGGAAGATAGCAGTGGAAAATAGTGGAATCCTTCTTTCCACCCAGAGTTTTAAATTGTCCAGTCCATATCTTTTGGTGGACAAATCTGTTCAAATCTGGACAGTTCTGGACGAAGTGGACAAACACTCTTACAGGAGAAAAATACCGAAAATTACTAAATTGAGCAAGAAAACATGCATTTACTTACTACTTAAAAAGTACTGTAAACGTGAGTGGACTTGCTTTATAAAGTCATCAACTCTATTCCTATATTATTGAACTTTTTATTTCATAAATTGCCTATTTTTAGAGATTTTGCCACCTCTCTATATTTGTCCACTAGACAAAAGTTGGACAAACCAGGAAAAATTCAGATTTGTCCATGGAATTTGTTCAGGTGGATTTTCCACTTTAAACCCTGTTTCTACCATGATAAAACGCATTAGATAAAAAAATTAAAGAAATACCAATTAAAACTATATCTGCTCTTTTGGATCTGCATTATTCAACTTCCCTGAATGCCTTTTAATGTACCAGGTGCCATCTAGTTTTGTTTACTCCACTATTTTCTTACAATTCAAAATAAATTTTATTGAGTCATAAAATTTTGGATTTTTAGTTCACAGTTAAACAAATATTTGATAATTGCTTTAGTTCATAAAATTGTTTGCTTGCTCTGTTATAATAAAACAAAAAAGCAGGCTTTATAGTGTTATATGTTGGTGTATAATAGAACAGAACGTACCACTTTAAAAAGTTTGAATGCATGCTTGAGTTGAATGCTACTAATTTCAGTAAGTGAATGCTCTTCAGGAAAAGAATTGGTAAAACGAATCACTAGTTTTTGCTAAAACAATTTTGATTTCAAGGTATGAAATGACTTCCTCTGACTAACTGACTTCCTACTTTCGATGATAATTTAATAAAAAATGTAGCTATTACAAATGACTTGTAACCAAGACCTATCTAGTCAGATGTCAGATTGTCAATCATCCACAATTATATGCGAACTCGAGTAAGTGATGTTTCACAAAAAAACCGATGTTATGTAAGGGTGTAACCTAGTAGCGAAAGCTACACGTTTTAATCGCGTTTGATTTAAAAAACTTTTATTCAATACAACATTTTAAAAGGATATTTTGCATGTCTGCCACATCATATTAGAATCTACTCTTCAGTCATCATCAAAATATATAAAACTTGAAAATTATCCTTTTACCTGGTTTTGTGACTTTAAAGGTCAATCTAGACTATAAGTTTTTTAAATCTTATTTTGATCTACTTCTTAAGACTTATCCAAAGTAAACAGTCACTTCAACCAAAACCATTTTGGCCAATTTTTGGAAACCTCTTTACTTAAAGTTTTTTACAAAAACTTTAAAAAATAAAGTGCATACCACTTGGACCAATGCAAAATACAATTTTGGCCAATTCTATCGTTTGCATTTTATGCAAGTTAGGAAATATATACGAAGTCTCTAACAAGAGGGAAGGAAGCCCGTTCCCCGGAAGCACCCATTCCGGTCTATCTGTCTTTCGCTTTCAAACTGTCTTTTTCAACCTGTCTATTTCAAAAAAATTGCGTCATGTTATGTACCAATTCTGAGTCAGATTAAAAAGTTGGTAAGAAATTATTGTTGTGTCTGCAAACAGAACAAAATTGAAATGTCAATGTATTTGCGGAAAATGAAGACGGAACACGAATACTGCGTCGGATGAAATAGAATATGGAACTGCATTATAAGGTCCGTAAATACTTATAGGGCTCGTGAAGGCTAAGAAGCTTTCCGAAATGAATCTCAAAAGTCAAATACTTTGTTCCTTATTAATGATTGTTGTATACCTGTTCTAATGAAATAAATGTGTGTTATAAAATAATTATTGCTGACAGTATAAGTTTGTTAGAAACCAACATATATAGGCCCGAATGACTTTCCAAAGTTTTCCAAATGGCCCAAATGGTATTTTGCATTTTACCAAATGGGACTAAAACATTGGCCGAAAAGACCCCGAATAGATTTAAACATATAAAACTTCAAATTGGACCTTTTTGACTTTTAACCACAAATATGTGACCTGCCTGGCCTTGTAGGATATAGATTTGTTGACAGTTGAATTTTTAACGTTTTACAGATTTAAAAACATACTACATCATATGACTATTATGAATGGTGCGAGTCGAATGTATCTACGGCTATTCATAGCATTACCAAAATAGCAGGGATTTTTAAATTTCATAGTGGTTGAAATCAAGTAGGAAATATCATAGAAGAAATCAAGATAGCCATGTTTCATATAAAACCTAGATAATGCAAATTAAAGAAATAAGTTTTCAAGACGAGCAAATGACGTCTTTCAAAGGTGTCAGCAAGAGCATACCCAGAACCTTTTTTGGGGGTGGCTTTTTTATCCCTGTAATGATAAGTAGCCCCTCCCTATCCTCTCTACGTTAAATTTTGAGGTCCTAAGGGGGGGCTCAAGCACGGGCCCCTCTCGTGTGTACGCCTATGGGTGCAAGAGAGCAGTTTCTCTATAATTACTTTTTATAATCACTTACTTTTCCATTACCAGTCCAAGTCCAGAACAATTTATGTCTTCCCGTAACGCTTCATTGAGCTAACGAGTTCAACGCAAAAAATTACTTATTAATAGGTCAATCTGTTAATAAGATAAATGTCGTGACGGACTGACAGATAAAAGGATTGACAGACAGAAAGAGTATTCCTATAAAGTAGCTTAATAATAATATATGAAATTTGCTAATCATTTATTACTCAGATATCAGTACGATAACTCGCAAGATAACAGTAAACCAAAGTTGATTTTACTTAATAACTTGAAAGATAAAATTCGTTAATCGTTTTCAGTCGTCAGCCAGACCTTGGGCAGTATTACAACTATAAACATTTCTTTAATAAATTGTTAAACGTTTACGTTTGTAGAAATGGGTTTTAAACAGAAAATCGCACATTTTCTCATTTTGTCTTTCATGATAATACTGAAAGCAAACTTAATTGATTCCCTTTCTCTCGAAGTAGTACAGTCTAGCAAACTACTACCCGTAGGTATCGAGGCCTCGACAGCTATTTATGATGGCCTTGATTCTATATACATTCTCGGAGGAATGGACACGAGAACTTTAAATGCGGCCGGTGTCTTCAAATACTCAATTTCTGATGACACCATAGAAAAGATCGGTGACATGGGTAACATTTGGGGAGGCGGTGGTGTTTGGACAGGGGATAATGAAATCTACTACTTTGGTTATGACATTGACAACAACAATAGCGCCATTTGGAGGATCGATCCAACCAATCCAGATGAACGTGTCATTGTACACAACTTTACAAGTCCAATGTATTATAATCCGACTGTATGGGATAATGGCGAGTACATTTACAGTTTTGGGGGATCACAAACAATGAATACCACATACAGATATTCTAGGACGACTTCCATCGTCACTGAATTTGAGAACTTGCAGCCTCAAAGATACGTATCAAGTGCCATATGGGATGATGTGACCAATAAATCATATATATTTGGTGGCGTTGGAGGAAATCAACCCTTAAATACAATTCTGGAATTTGACCCCATGACAAATATTGCCACTCAGTTGAATACTAGATTAGCAAGTGCAACATATGGTGCATGTACTGTATGGACAGGACGACATGCGTACATTCTTGGAGGAACAGCTCAAACCTCTTCCCGCTTTACACCATCAACAAATACGGTCGAGCCGTTCACTTTAAATTATACGTTTAACTATCATTCTTGCGTTTGGGTGTCAAAACTTAAAAGAATTTACATCTTCGGAGGTTTTCGTTATCTTCAAAATGCAAATAAAATCTACTACATTGACGTGCCCGTTGAAGAAACTCAAAAAACCACGGAGTAACACTCTAACTTATAAGAAATCTTGATATTCTGTAAATTGACATGCTTATTTTTTGTCAAAATTTCTAATTTTAAAAGAGGAAATAAAAAAACTGGACATTAATTGGTAAGCTCAAATAAAGAATACAACTGATACAGTATAGGTGTCTAGAACATGTATACCAAATTTCATCCCGATATTTCATTCCGTTCTTGAGTTATCGGTCTGACAGACGGACAGATGGAGTGAAAACCATAAATGAACTGACGCTCCTAAATAAGGTATCCCACGACAATAAACACACACCCAAAGGGGCAAAACCAGATTATTGGTTTAAATTACATATGGATATGACAATAGGATTAAACATAAAACAACAACACCCACAAACTTAACCACACCCTCAACGTGACAAAATGAGATAAATGATTTAAATTAAATATATGGATAGGGCAATAGGATTAAACATAAAACAACAACACCCACCAACTTAACCACACCCTCAACGTGACAAAATGAGATAATTGATTTAAATTAAATATATGGATACGGCAATAGGATTAAACATAAAACAACAACACCCACCACCTTAACCACACCCCCAACGGGGCAAAATGAGATTATTGGTTTAAATTACATTTACTATCATTCGTGCGTATGGCACGAGCAGCTGAATAGGATTTACATCTTCGGTGGTCAGAATCCAGAAGCAAATCGAACTTCGTATATTGACTTGCCAGATGCGGAAACTACAGCTTATTAAATCCCAACATTGTGCAAAGATGAAGGTAATTGCGTCCTTATCTCTCACCATTAATTTTTTTTACGTGAAAGCTGTTTATTTCTGTTTCAATCAACTTTCGTTGGTGCTGAACAACCCATGTCTACTCTGTTCCACCTCATATACAAAAATACGAAGAGAAGACCATCGTCAACTGTGGAAACTATTTTTAAAATCAAGCGATATTTTCAATCCAGTAATTTATTGGGAAATTGGGGTGCACAATATTAAGTTATGTTACTTTTATTGTAATAATTGTTATTTGTCTTGTAGTGAAATAGATTCGAATTAGAAACAAATAAATTGACGGAATTCTTGGGTTTAAATATAATTTTAAATCTAGTGATTTACATGTTAATAGGAAAATTGCAATTTCATATAAATTTCAACTGCAAGGTTTAAAAAATAAAAAACAAACACGTTTAAAATGACGTATTTTTTAAGTAGAAAAAAATATTGCATATAATTGTTTAATAAAGATAGGTAACAATTTTAATCAAACAAAAAATGGCTTCAGTTAAAATTGAATTTCAAAATTAATTGTAAAGGGAACGAGGAATATGATACTACATGCATCAATCTTAAAAACATTCTTATTCTTTCTGAATAGACATTCTAAGGATAGTTTAATACATTTTAATATTAATTTACTGCATGCGTTTTTGACTTGAACTAGACTACACTAGAATGTCACTTGTGAAAGCGGTTTTAAGTTTATGTTAAAATGTCCATTAGATTCTTTATGATGTTATGCTAATTTAAGCTCATGACATAAATTCCTAGGTAATTAAGTAGTGGAACTACTTGATAGGAATGCTCTGTCTGTGTGTCCGTTTCCAATTTATCTCCAGAAAGAATTGACCTTTTGACATGCGGTTTTTTGCATTGAACTCGTATTGTCACTGGGACCTTTCTTATTGAAAATCAGAGCGCTGGGATGCAACTCTCTGGTCGCGCTTATGTGCGCCCGGGACGCCGAATACGTAGAATATCATCCGATATGTGATTTTATAATAATTGGAAGCCAAAAAAGGTCAAATTTCAAGTTTTATGTTCGATTCTGGAATAACCGGACAGGAATAGGAATTATTTTACAGACGGTAGAAGAAAAGTTAACTAGTTATACTTTTTCTTGTACTACTGCCAGTTCTTGTTGTTGTTGTACAAGGTTTTTAAACCAACTTTTGGGAAGTTTAATAAATAAACTAACCAGCACTGCTTCAGTAGTTTTATAAATTAGGGTTGCAAGATTTCACACCTGCCGAGTTAGTAAATAAACTGCAAATAATTGGTGGGCAATTGAATCAGTTCGGATACAGAAGCATTGATGAGAATGCGATATTGTACAGATAATTGTAAACTCTTCGTGCACGTCTGGTTGTCCATCACTTTTATGAAATAGACCATTCGCAACGCTCGGCTCTAAGAAAGTATCGTCAGATATCATTGTCATTTAAACTTTTGAAACTATTTGAAGCCATTTAGAATTATTTGGAACCATTTGTAACTATATGAAACAATTTGGAGCTAACTGAAACCATTTGTAACTATTCAAAACTATTCGGGGCTATTTGAAACCATTTGAACCTATTCAATTTGCCCCTTTGGGGTGTTGTCAAGGTCGTGAGGGTCATTGTTTTATGTTGAAATGTATTGTACTAGCTCAATGTGTCATTTAAACCTATAATCTGATATTGCCCCTTCAGGGGTGTGGTAAAGCTAGTGGGGGTTCTTGTTTTGTGAAAACATATTGCCCTAAGTCAGTTTGTCATTTAAACCCATAATTTCACTTTACCCCGTTGGGGTGTGGTAAGGTTTTTTGGGGTCCGTTAGGGGTTTTTCTTGGGTCCCTGTGCTTGATAGAAAACATGCGGTGGTGGAAGAGAAGCAATACCTAAAAACAAATTCCCCATCTTTAACATTGGGTCAATAATTTGACCTTTTATTGTGACTTTAGGGGTGGTCCTACAGGGCTCATCTACAAGCTATGCGGATCTAGAATATGTGTAACACATTTCAAAACGCTAAGTCAAACCGTCCGGAAGTTGCCGCACCGACAGACAGACAAACAGATAGATAGACAGAGCATTCACTTAAAGTAGCTACCACTACTTAATAAACTAACCTTGTAACTAGGTAGAACTAGAAGTAGCAATAGAATAAATAAAGAAAAAAGAAAATAAACCAAGCAAGAAATTATAGCAAAAACAGCCAACACCTAAAATATCTATGCTTTTTGCGGTTTAGGGGACGCTGCTCCCAATAAAAATGACGTGGCAAAGAAATACAGCAGTTAATTCCAAACTCTTACAGGAATAAATCGATTTTCTGGTGACTCAACGACTCAAGGTTTTGTTTGGTGAAAACGTCGCAAACGCTTCTGGCCAGCCAAATTATCACAAGAAATGTAAATTTATACGTCTTTTCACCGCGCTTTTAAGGTAAGGTTTCTTGGTTCAATATTGTATTGGTTTACTGAGTACTCGCGAGGGCTTTGTTTTGCACCGGACTGTTATAAACTGATAAGTGTGAGGGATGATGATGATTAGAGAGATGATGCTTGGTCAAGTGTGAGAGAGTGAATGCTTGTCTTTAATTATAATACATGCAATTACATATGATTACAAGACATGATCATTGTATGCTTATACTATACTACATTTGCATAACAGGACCTAGATTTAGTGATAGAGGAGGAAGTGGGCTTTCAGATAAATTATGGTTATGTCATAGACCAATGTTAATTGTTAAGGTATGAGGAAATTTGTGAACTGAAGTTCAAGCCGAAGTATTACTCCATATATTAACTACCCTCATGGATATGGTCTACGAATGGCCAAAGACGACGTCGACCAAGACACAAAATGGACATGGAGTCGCTAAAGATGTTAAAATTTTCTGTGCTGTTGAATGTGTGGGTTTATGGAGTGATTCTGTAAAACATGTTCTCCCTGGGCGATGGGCCCTTCCCAAAAAGCATTGGAAAGATCCTTTCATTGAGAAGTTAGCCTCTGGAATCAGAATGTGCCGGCCCAAATTCGGCACTTCTCAAATCTAAGCGATATTTACATTGAGTTCGAAATTAAGATAAATAAGACATAAAAATTGAAATTTTAGTAAAAAAAACTTCCAGATATACGAAAATGATGGAATATTGAGACGAAAGAAACGACCCAATTTTCATGCTTTCAGACTTTATTTTTGAAATGTTTATAAAGTGATAGTGGCATCGGCAGTTAAAATAACAGCGATGGAACTCTCAATGAGAAGGTACCGGGTTTTCGACACACATAAGTAGTTTAGGGTGTTTCAAAAAATGTGACTTTTTCACGTTCAATCTTATTGGGTA
>JAQFYJ010000854.1:0-11174 GCA_034694685.1 Isotoma anglicana | reverse complement strand
AAGATAAAAAAATATATCTTCATTTGGATTGATTTAAAATTTTCTAGAGATTCAAAAATCAGAAATAAGTTATTGAATGTAACTGCTTATTCCTATTAGTAAATTTTAAAGCAATTGATTTTGCCATAGACATTTTTAATTTTAAGATAAAAAAATATATCTTCATTTGGATTGATTTAAAATTTTCTAGAGATTCAAAAATCAGAAATAAGTTATTGAAAAAAGATGTTGAATAATAATATAAATAATACTATGAAATGGAAAAACCAGTTAACTCAAATTTTTGCATGCTCGACAGGAGTTAAAATTATAATTTGCTTGGTGCATAGTACGGAAATTTGAGATTTAAAAGCTGTTTATTTAGAATTACAAAAATTAAGGTCATGCATTAATTTTTAAAGTTTTATCTGACAAAAAACCAAGAAAAAGAAAATACCCAGATTTTTTAAAATTAAAATTACTCAAATTTTTAAATATTTATGAAACATCAAAGAACATTGATAAAATAAGCATTTTATCAATGTTCTCTGATGAAACACAAACTCAAAGATTCGTATTATCCCTTTGTCGTATAAGACAAATTGTCGTTAATTGTCTAGTTTTATCTGTTAATTTTTGTCTCGTTATGCAAACGTTTGTAAATAATTGCTGTCATTTAAAAATAACGCCTGTTGTAACTGTAGTGTAAACTTGCAGATTATATGGGATTTTTATCATATTTTTGGAACATGCATAATGCAATGATAATTTAGGCTGAATCCTTAAATTTGGATTTTAATGAGCAAGCTGGAAATTGACTTGAACTTTGGATGCTTTGCAGCATGAGACAATCAGCTTTCATCTTATTTTACTCAAGAAATAAAGCGTTTGTTTGGGATTCCAGGCATTTGCATGGTTCAGTGACCTACTTGTGGAACACGCAGAAATATTTTGGTCTCTATTTGCCGTCGACATGGATCAAGTTTTAGCTGAACAGCCACCAGATACTTGGGATGCCTTTCCACTTTTCCAAATACTTAATGACTACTTGCGTACCGATGGTAAATCCTTAAGACGTTTAACCCGTCTTTTTGGATATTCACAGTATTATTGGAAACACCTGCTAAGCCTTTTAGTTAATGCAGATGATTAGCTGCTTTATGTTATTGCAGACAATTTAAAAAATGGGAGATTTCATCAGCACCTACAGGATACCTTTGCACCTCTGGTCGTACGATATGTTGATTTAATGGAGTCATCAATCGCTCAGTCGATACACAAAGGATTCGAAAAAGAACGGTGGGAGTTAAAAGGGTAAAGTAGTAGTAGTTTCGAAAATGCGTAGTAAAGCAAATCAATTAACGTGCCATTTTCATTTGTTTGCCCATAGAAATGGGTGTGCAACTTCAGAAGATTTATTTTGGAAATTGGATGCGTTACAAGCATTTATAAGAGATCTCCATTGGCCAAATCCGGAATTTGGAAATCATTTAGAACAACGACTAAAACTGATGGCCTGTGATATGATTGAGTCCTGTATTCAGAGGACTGAGACAGCGTTTCAAACGTGGCTAAAGAAAGGGGTCACATTTGTGTCAACGGACTATATCATTCCGACAGAAATGTGCGCTATGATTAACGTTATACTCGATGCCAAGAATCAGTCATTCAAGCTATGCGCTGTTGATGGAATCGATGTCGTAAGTAATTATTTAATTTTCAGTCAATAAACATTTAAATGTTCAGTTTTCAAAGTTGTTAATCTAATAACATTTATATTTAAAACAGCATCAGTACCATACCAAGATTGACGATTTGATTGAGAAGACATCGGCGGGGATGACTCAAGGACTTATTGCGAAATTAGTGTCTGTTTTAGAAAGTACAGTTTCTAAATTGGGAAGATACGATGAAGGGAGCCTCATTGGCTCATTGCTTAGTTTTACGGTGAATTTTGTTAAATTGTTGTGATACTAGAACACCATTGTGATTTGCTGAAATATAATAAATATGTTTCTCCTTTCTAGAATGTATCTGGTTCAGGAAAAGAATCAGGACAGGCTTATGTCAATTTCACTAGAAATTGCATGGACCAAATTCGTGGCAAAGTTGTTGATGAATTATGGATTCTAAATTTTTTCGAGGTAATCGATCGATTTTTAAGGATATTTGGGCCCATGAATTGGCTATTATAGTATTATTAGACGTATAAATCGTATGTACTCTTTTAACAGCAATGGTATACTTCACAAATGCAAATGCTATGTAGCTGGTTGTCCGAGCGGCTTGATCATGCACTCCATCCTTATCAGTGCACTTGTTTAGCCCACATTTGCAAGGTAATTAAGTAATTTAATTGATATACATGAATCGTATCACAATTTTTCATGAAAGAACAACACAGTGTTAAGCGAATTCAATATTTTTCATGTGCACAGAAACTCTACTCAGATTTTGAATTGCAAGGAGTGATGGAAGACAAGTTAAATAGCAAAACCTACCAAACGGTTTCTAATCGAATGAATACAGAAGAGGCAACATGTGCTTTAACGATGGGTGCGCGAAGGGAAGAAGAAGGAGAGTAAGTACTTACCACTTACGACTTCCTGTTCAAACAGCGTTTTAATATTAATGCCTTTGCTTTAATTAATTATACTATAATATTGTATTAGGGGTGGAGAAGGTGTTGATGAAGCAGATCGTCGTCCGAAAGGACCGATACACCCTCCTGGACAGGATGAAAATTATGTGGCAAAACTCACGACAGCCACATCAAGCGTTGTAGGAAGAGTCGGTAACGTCGTAGGAAAAGGTCTGGGAGGCTTTACATCCAAACTGACTACCGGCTCATGGTTTTAAAATTAGTGAAGCCTTAAGTGATATTTATGTTTGAGAACAATCCGTAATGCTTTCGTGCACCATGTGGGTGCTGCTGATTCTTAAACTTACACCACTTACACGTACCTTAAAATCAGTTCAACAAATCGAGCGGTCGTGTCTCACTTTATGTCCAGAACGAAATCCCGTCTATTTATCATTTTACAGTTGCAACGAAAATGACCACGTTTGGCAAAAAAAAACAAATATCACACAACAACACATAGCATCATTACATATTCCAGCTTTCCAGCTAATACAGAAACGAAACTCTTGTCGTCTCCTTGCCTAAAATATCTTAAATTTTGTCTCAATTCAATACATAATTATAAATACTTGAATATTAGACTTTATTACTTACATGCATCATTCATCATGCATCTTCATTCACTCACTAAACCTGAATTTACCTGCTGCTGCTTAAAAGCATGAAATATGCATATTTTGAAGTCAGTTATCTAAATAATACAATAGAGTAAACTTACCCCAGCGAGTTTTATTCCGGACCGGACATTGAACATTCGATAGATTTTAGATTTAGAGCATATCCTTATCATTCTATATGGCTTTCCATATCTTGTTCTGAAACACGTATGCATTCTGAAAATTTCTTCAAGAGAAGATCAAATACAACTAATTTTGTAACGGAAAAATTTAAGAAAACCGTCAATCAAACTTATGCATTGTAATGCAAACAGTAAGGACCAGGGACAACATGTATTTTCTTAAAAGTTATTTCTACTTATTTATAGTTTTCCATCATATCATGTCAGAACATCAGAAGAATCCATAAGAAAGGCCCATAAATACTTACCCCAGAGATTCAGAGATTACCTATTTGTTATAGAGGAATGAAGTGAAGAATTTGCGACCGCTCGTTAGTATCTGGCAGAGCTAGGTTATGGAAACATCAACAGAATCAACAGTACCTTTTACCTTATAACAATTATTCCTAACGGTTCAATAGTATTGACATTATGCAAGAAAATAATATTGAAACTTTTGGGAAACGTTTGGCATATCAGGTTGATTAGAAAGATTAGTATGAAACAACGGAACATAGTTTATGCCTTTTATGAATGTCAATTCAAATATTCGATTCCAACCGAGATTATAAAAATCTGCAATGAAAAAATTCTTTTGTGCTTTTTAATAAGTTTGAATTTTAATTATATTTGATGTTTGAGTTATCGAAAAGCATTTCTTGATTTTTTAAGTCTCTACGGCTAATTAATCGTCTTTGTATTTGCGTGTCCCATCTATACCGATTAATTTTTTAAGTCTTAATCGAAAATTTTTTCTAACATTTTTTTTATGAAGAAACCAATCCTCATGTCATCATATTTAATTCAAACATATCACACACTGTTACCCCAAACCATTGTACACTATGGATATTATGTAGGTGTATTAATTGCAACCTTCAAAATTCAAACTTTGTTGCAGTTTTAAGACAAGGATTAAGTCCTAACAAAATTAAATGGAGATTGAGGATGATTATGATTTATTAAAGCCGTGAATGAGAGATGATGTTAGGTTTGAATTGAATTTGATTAAAAGGTTCACAAATGAATCGTACATGTATAAACTAAATACATTCACGATCACGACACAACAACCGTTACAACAACATATACGTATTACACGCTCTTTTCTCCACCTGGGGAAAAGAAAAGGCTCAAGCTTAGGTGGAAATAAAGACGTTTTGTTGTCATTCAATTCTGATTAAAATGATATATGTTACTGATGATATTACACAATTATTATGATTGTTACATTAAAGTAAGCGGAGTATAGACAAGGGACAAAGATGTCGAGATGTATTTAAGATCTCATTACAATACACTGTATCTGTAAATGAGTTTTAATGCCACTATGTAGTACAGTACACATAATCAGTTGCCTTTAGAAGAATCTGAAGTTTGGACCTGGTGTTTTAGTAACCGACGGTGACCTTTGACTCAATTAATTATTAATTACAAGTTAAATTCTATATTCAATTAGGTTAGGTTAGGTAATCAGTGAGGTTTTAAATATGTATTTAGCTAGTTGAGGATAGCCAATTAATGAGGACATGTGTTAGACCTTATGTTATTATGCATTCTGCCAGAAGACATCGATATATTTAACCTTAAGTATGCTGCTGTTGTATGTTGTAAATGAGAAGATTTTTAGATAGATGTTCGAAATGTTCGTCGTGCTCGTGCTGGATGCAAAAAGAGTCGTTACGGGTGTCAAGGATAAATCCATATATGCAAAATTCCGTCAAGAGAATTGCAAACTCTCCTGACTTACTTTCCAAGTTTTCTTCTATTATTCTAAGAAAGGAGCATTATTGGCTTCAATATAAATATCTTAATTCATAATTCTCGTCAACGCAGCGTTTCCATTTTCAACTAGGGAAAACGCTACTAATAATAATACTTAAAGGTAAACTCTCCATGTAACTAAACTCATCTCTACTAAACACAGGAGTAGCATAAAAGAACTTCAAACTTATTCTTATCTGGATTTTCAAAAGATACAAATATCAAAGCTACTATAGTAGTAGAAAAAATACATTATGACGATTCAAATAATATTGTAGGGTTACAGTTAACTATCTAATATCGTCTCCACCGCAGTTGCAGCATATAATAGCAAATCCAGAAGACATAATAATAACGGAAATCATACATAAATTATTTAAAACAAAAACTGTAAGCACAAAGTTTAGATTAATTTTAGTCAACTGTATTATTCAAAATTAGCTATTAACTTTACTACACTTTCCTCGATCGAGTTTCTTTAAGGTGCTACAGATATGCGACTTATAGCATAGTAGGTGTTTATTGAAAGTTTCGCATGCTGTTGTACCCATGTCCGATATGTAACCCTCCGTCGTGTAAAAGTTCTGATGCGAAGTACTAATTTAATAATTAGATTAATGATAAGAATTTAATATCAATCTAATGTAGATTCCGTTAAGAATTAATTGTTTGTGAAACTGATTTATTAATATTTTATTTAGAAGATTATATAGATAAACCTCTGTTGTGATGAAGTTTAAAATTGAAATCCTATACAATAATTATAATACCATGAAAATAACAATAATAAGAACAATGATAATAAAAATTATTCAGTATAAGATCAATTTCTTAAATTTCATTGAGTCTAATCGAGTTTCCAAAACAATTTAAGTCGTTTAAATCTACTAACACTAATACGCTTTGGTCTTTAACTACAAACCTAATATAATCGAAGTTGAGAATCATAACTTTCCTTAAAAACCTTGCAACTCAGCGATTTACCAATGTCACTAAATTATATCTCTGTAAGGTAGTTTGCTTTGCTTAGAATTAATTTTATTTTACTTTGTCAATGGTTTTAAATGGAATTCGTGTTTCTTCGGCCGTTAATAATAGTCAATTTTTGTCCGCAACAATTTTCAAACATTACAAGGTAATCATTTGATTTTGAAAAGTTTGTCTAATCTGTTAAAAACACTATTTAAAATCAATGTATAATATATAGAGTTTTGCATACACTTCAACATCTGAAAGCCACTCGAGATCAGAGATTATAATGTCACTAAGTTTACGACTCCAACAATACTATCTACGAAACAATAACACACAAAGCAGTAAACCTATTAAAAAGATACAAGAAATAGATTATCGCTATAAGACATTCATACATGACCATGCATAATTTCTGACCTCGTGTGTACGTCGAGAAAACAATATATCAGCGATAAGTTTTCACAATTATTTTAGTTACACTTTGGTTTTAAGCCACAGGGCATATCCGTTAATTTCGCTACAGGTACGCTAAATTATCTTCACAACTTAATAATATGCGATATAAACCAAAAACAATAAGTCATACTTCCCTGTTCGTTTTCATTTTTTCGTCAATACGATTCCATAACTTCACCTGAATGAAGAGTCAAAATAAACTAGTCATTGTTCAAAACGTAACTATCCAATAATATGCACAAATTCATTTTCAGTGTTCAATTAACACCAGAATGTACAGAAGTTCATTCCTAGTTCGTGTCACACTCTGCTTCTGGCCACAGTGTTAGTTCCCCTTCAGTCGATGTCGTTACACGATATCGTTCACCGTTTGAGCCAAATATTATTAGCTGCTCCACTTCTTCATTGGTACAATATACTACGTCTGTTTTATTTCCATCTTCATCTTCTTCTTCTTTAATTTCCATGACCCTAGCTTGACCTGCCTCTGCGAGTGCATTTGAATCAGGGGCTGGGTTTAAGCTATTATGCTGCTCAGCAGCTGCGATTAACATTTGGAAGTTTGAGTGGACTCCTTCAGAGTCCTGATAACACAAACAAACAAGCACCAGTTTAGTAAAACATAAAGTGGGAATGACATAAGGTAATTACGATTAAGAAATAAAACATTACCTGGTTTGCATCGACATAAATTTCTGCGGGCTGAGGATCAGAACCCATTTCGTTTTTTATAACTAGCGTATCATTTTCCAAAGTGCACACAAGACGATTTTCTGTTGTTACAGGGTCAGAGATTTCTAATGGGTCAGCTTGAGGTCCATTGACCATCACACTACATTTAGAGCCTATTGTTGCACTTGGTATTATCGTGTTTGACTTGTCATCCCAATCTACAGAAATAATTTGTGAAGTCGGGGTATCACTCGTACTGGACTCTAACTGGTCTACTTTCTTCTTTCTCTTGTACTCATACTTTGGGGGCTTCTAAAATTACATTTTTATAAAAACTCTATTAGTTACAGCTTAATAAAACAGATGCATCGATAGATCTACTAATCAAATCAACTTACTGTCATTCCTTTACAAAAATTGTCAAAGGAGGTTGCCGTCTTTTTTGCAACAGCATCATTGAACATTTGAATAGAGAGGGGTGAAGATCGAGATTGAACTTCAGAAAGTTTATCCGAATCATTCATTCCAGGTGTTCCTTTTTTAATAAAAGTATCAACTTATTTTTAAACTTTGTTGATTTCAACTTTTAGAGAAATATCGACATCACTTACTTAGATCAGATGGCAAAGGTTCTATCTTGTTATCCACCATAGTAACAGTAGACTTTGGCTCTGTTGTCATTGTCAACCGACTGAAAAACAACTTTGCCAAAGGCACACTCTGAACTTTCCTTCCTGAAATTGTGATTATAATTTACAACATGTGAAACGTATAGTATAGTAGGCATATTTTTTAACCAATATGATTTAACTTTGACCTACCAGGATACGCAAAAAATTTTCCCACTCCACCGTACGTTAAATAATACATTGCTTTTTTGTTAGGCGGAGCACAGTCAATTTTCTTTTGTACAATATCAGACGTATCTAACAGCTGCTGCTTGAACTCACTTGTCGGAATGACCTTAACGGCATCAACGACACAGCGTCTCTTTCTTCGAGGAAGTTGAAAATCTAAAATATAAGAACCATCATAAAACTTCCAAAGCTGAATTTACCCTGGTCAGATAGTGATGAGGAATGCATATTTTAACGGCTAATGGCTACATTACACACCTTGTGGTACCGTCGGAAGGAATTTTTGGTTTCTTGGGGTTCTTGACCCTTTGAAATTGGGCATCACATTTGGTTCTTGCTTAATTTTACAATCCGGTGCGATGGGTATTGGTGGTATCTCTGTATTCTTCCCTCGCCGACTGTAGGTTTTTAGCGGAGGCTTTTTTGGCTCATTGATTGCCAAAGGGTCCAAACCTATAACGGAGTGAGAGTGAGGTAGAATCTAAACATGAAATAAATTATTATTTAGCATGTGCAATCGTATTGTGACTATTTTGATAGTATAGAAAATTGGTCACTTTTAATCTAATTTACCTCTTCATATTCTTGACTCTGAGATTCTTGTTTTATGATACTTGGGGTGATGACTGAAGTACTCGTCGATCCATTGATACCAATTACACCACTATTACTATTACCGAAAGGACTTGCCATCTGATTATGGAACTCCAAAAGGCTAGCAACAGCACGGGCTTGTTCATCGTCAAGGCTTACATTTTCCGTTTCAGGGAGATCCTCACACGGAGGGTACACAAAGCAGTGCTGAATTGAAGTTGATTGCTCGTCTTCAGACTGATCAGGTGGTTCTGACTTTGGAATCTCAATACTTTCCCCTGGAGCCAACGTAAGAACTTCTTCTGAGTCTCCGGGCAACAAATTGAGTATGTATGCCTGTCCACCTTCCACAAAGGCAAATCTTTGCTTTGAACTAAACGGTATGTCGTCTGTGTCCACAATTGTTACGTTTGAATGGTCTAATCCGGCCATGTCACTATCCTCCTTATGGAAGGCGACCAAGTAGCGATATTCAGGTATCACGAGATCTAATTTCTCGTCCTTCCTGATATGACCTCCAGATTCGAAATCGCCAAATCTACAACGAGATGCTGCTTGAGCTAAAATTGCAAAGGTAGCAAAAATACAAAATAATTCAATATCTGTTAATACATAATATGAGTCATCAACATCAACATTAAGTTATAATAATTAATTATTAAACTCAAAGCAAGAAGAAACCCTAGCTCTAGCTAAAGAAGAATGAGTCCGATGGCCATAGCAAAATTATGGAAACATTTAAACACAAGAAAAACTTTGCTATGAAAATACGGAAAAATTCATAAATATGTCAAATAAAGTTAATAATTTTAATAAGCTTTGAATATCTCAAATAAGGAAAAACGTCAACGTGCTTGAAAGATATTTTTCAACTTGTAACGATCTATGATATGATTTTTCTTTTCATAGAATATACAAATTCGTTGTCTAATTTAAACTCTTCAAACGTGAAAAGTGCATAGTCTAATTTCAAAACAAAAATTGCAAACGTTTGAACAAAAAATGCAAACATCAGTTTAATGACTAATTTAATCAAACTACACCAAAATAGTTTCTTTTCCTTTTAGTTTCAAACTAGTGGTTAGGCGTGTACCGTTGGCCGTGAACTTCAAGTGTGAAGTGACCTGTTTAACTCAAACTTTAAATACTTATAGCACTGAACACAACCTTCATAATACAACAATACATAATTTCGCAAACACCACATACATAAGCATAAAGCATAGTAAATACTAACAAATACAATTGTATTAATAATGTGAAGTACCCCCGCTGGTTTATATCTGCAGCTCCTGGGTTTAATATTATTTCTACCCAGAGAACCTAGTCATAGTTTTACAATTAATTCCCAATGAATTGTGAATTGACAATTACATCCTTGAGCTATACTACTACTTTGTACTTATGACTTACAGTTTTGAGTTTAGTTTTACAAGTTGGACAGAACAAAACACAGAAATTATAAAATAAAATAGGGACATCCAAGTCATTTTTACTTACCAAAAGCCATGTTTCTATTCTCTTTCCTAAATTGTTAAGTCTTTAGTTAATATTTTTTTACTTTTCACTACTTTCAGTGGCAGTGAGTTGTCACCTTTGCGTGTAAGTTATTTATTGTTTTGATAAATAAATATTGATATTTGATATTATGTATTACATATTACGTGATAGTGTATAAGCGTTTTTTACAATCAATGCAAGCAATAGCTTACCTTTTACTTTTTACATACTTGCATGCACACTCAGCAATTAACAATTACAAATTATTTAAGTAAAAAATGAAATTTACTTAGCAGTTACAATTTGAGAAAAAGTGAAGTTTATGGAAAGTACAAGAATTTACAGAGAACAGCAAACAACAAGAAATATAAAACAAGAAATATTTTCAATTCTAAATCAAATCAAACTTACAAATTGCGATGTCTTGTTAATTTATAATATTAGAATACAAATGCACAAATGAGATGAGATAAAAACAAACATTTCACAATTCAATTCACAATTTCGATTATCTGAAAAAGGAACAATGATCAATGATACATTTGCCTTTTCAATCACATGAAATGTAAAGTAACAGCGTGTAATGAATTAAATCGTATATTTTTTTAAAATGTGAAATTTCGATATATTTATTTTAAAAGAAATGTAACTTTAAAATCCTCATGTTTGAGGAACATGAGTGAACAACAACAATTTCAAGAGTGTGGTGAGATGAGAAATCAGAAGTGAGCACAGAGAGAAACTTGGGCCAAGATCAATCCCATGGTTTTTCTCTATTTTGAAGCAAAGGATCCGTTTGCGTTGGTTGGACGCGGTTACAATTTACTCTATGATTTTTACTCTATGGGTGTCCTCTCTACCCGCTCCAATTAAACATATTCAATTTCATTTGCCCCCAACTTCGGAACAGATTGATGAACCGGCTTAGTAGGGATCGTCTATAAAAATTATAATT
>JAQFYJ010000853.1:0-11175 GCA_034694685.1 Isotoma anglicana | reverse complement strand
ATCGTGGTTGTTTAGTACTGAAAGTCTAGAAGTAACTTTAAACTTTGAATTCAGCAGGAGTTTAAGATTGAAACGATATTACGAAACATCTTTTGTTCCAAGGCCAAATTACAATACGTAATGTGTTTCAGGCAGATTTAATGCATTCTCCATAAATTATGAAAAGATTTAAAAACTGCAGTTTAAAAACTATGTTTTTTGCATGATGGCAGCTTGGAGTTTGTGTTCATTTTTTAAAAAGAAGTTTTATCGGTTTTAAAATCATTCATTCATTTTTACATGAAATAAGACTGAAATTAAAATGACAATTTTTCAGGATTTAAGAAAAATCAAAAATTTATTAAATTGACAAGTCCCTATTGCATATATTTATAGTGCTGATATGTCTGTAAAACGTGGAATATTCACAGGAAATTAAATTCGTCCTGTTTGTTCTTTTGAAAATTTCCTAAAGAATGCAAAATATTTGACATGAACAGGTGAACAGCAAAGGGAACATGGGAAACATAATTTGGATTATACACCTTAGCTGTGTTTTTCAGTTAAATCTTTATCTAACACTGAAAACCAACGCATCGGGGGGTTCAAAGGTGGTACGTAGCAGAAAAGAGTCATGCAGGTTAGTTTTATTGTCATTACTGAAGTAAGATGACTTTAATACTTTGTTATGAAAGGTATATTAGGAATCCTAAATTATTCAAGGATAAAAAAGCGACATGATCTCTGGAGTATAATCGTGGTGAATATCCCTACAGAGAAAATAGTTAATATCATTACCTGCCACCCAAACAGTTCCTCGACGATCTTTTCTTATTTCAAGTTTGTCACATTCTCCCCCAGTGGGATTGAGAAGATCAATGAGCTTGTCATTATACAACTCAAGAACATAAAATGACACTGAAGTTTCGTAGCTGTGAGATGTTTCCGCCGCTAAGGAAAAGATCTTTGAAAATGTTCTCGGAGCGATTCCAGGATTACTTTCATCTCCCAATATAGTATACGTTTTTCCACTTCCTGTCTGTCCATACGCGCATATACATACGTTATACCCGTCAAAAGCGGACTGAATCAGATTCTGAAATTCAAAACGCCAAAAATATTTTTATCTAATATCCAATATTCTTCTTCTTCAATACCATATACCATACCAAGTCTAACTGTATTGTTATCTGTATAAAAGCTGCACATGTTTAAAAATGGAAATTCTAGAATGGAAAAAGCAATTTACGTTTTAAATCAAAATACTTGGCGAGAGAACTATTTCCTCGCTTAGCTTTTCTGCATCCATTAGGTACCTTTCTAGGACATAACTCATTTCTCTGCCAAATATAGCTTAGATCAAGCATTCAGGTCACAAATGGGCATACAATTTATAGGTAATTCGTTTAAGTTGATATTCCAGATTGCGAAATCCTCATGTCTTTGGCTCTGGTATGGTCTATCACTTTAATATCATAATGTGTATGTAACCATTACTAAAATGAGAATGAAGCCTTTGAAAAAATTCCAATCATCTCTCGACGATTGATCCATTGATCAATACGAGGAATTGATATACGTTAGAGTTGAGATTTGTACCTGAGTATCGTGGAAGACTTGCTCCTGACACTCCTCAGGAGTAAAAACCCTATCGAATTGGAACTCCTTGTGTCCTTTGCTAGTCTCCAGTGCAACTGTATATGGATCAGTGGACTTGGCAATTACTTCCGAGGATTTTTCATTCTTCGAAGATGGACGGATTCGACAAAATACTCTTATTTTTCCTTTAAGCTCTTCAACCATATTATAATAGCGTTTCCTCAGAAGACGTTCCCGATTGAAGTCATCCAAAAGAATCCTATTCGCCTCGAGGATAGCACCCAGTTCTTTTTCAAACTTTGACATTCTCTCCATTGACTTTGTCTGCTCTTTCTCCACCTGATTGAATAACAAATGAGATTTTAAATTGAGAATAATAAAATACCAATGTTTCTTTTCAGTTATATATAAAATAGCTAAATCTCATTTCATTCCCGTCATTACTCTTCTAGTTTCTTGTAAACAATATTTCACAAAATGTCATAAAAATCGGGGGAAAAATTTAATATCAACAGACTAAACAATGCAATAACGATCTTTTCTGGAGAAAGTCTAGATTTATATTATGGGTATTGGGAAAATGTTTTTTATTATCCTCGTTCATATCCTACCTCAAGCAAGTCCTCCGGCTGCCAAATACCCTTCACAAATGCATTCAGTTGCAAACGAACAGAGATTTTTGATCATAATAAAAATCATTTGAATTGAAAATGGAATCTGATACCTTATCTTATGTGCAACTACATATGTAATGATGCAACTTTTATTATTAGGTAGGGAATTAAATAATACACTTTTTCCGCATTTTCAATGGCATATGAAGTTGATGGATAGGAAAAAAGCAAGATGTAAGTTAAAACTTGTCTTATTCATTGAAATTTGTTCCTTTTTCTCCTGAAACTTGTCTCGCTTAGTTTACAGATAAAACTTTTTTTTACAAAAGATACTTCCGATCAGATAAGAAATACAACCGTCCTTCTTGCACAATATAACTTTTAACTAATATACACACTTTTCAAAATTCTTTCAGACCTGAGTGGATTTTCAAAGCACTCTAGAGATTTATTCAATGTTTACTTTAAAGTAAAGAAAAGTATCTATTCAACTTCAAACAGTTGACAAAAATTCTTTTTTAACAATAGAAGAAAACCTAAAAAAGAAAAATACGGTTAGGTTTCATTTATCTTAAAAGATCAAAAAACTGTCAGCATGAAATTATGGCTGTCGCTTTTTTATTTTTAAAATCTAGGTGTAAAAACAACGTCAAAATATGCATTTTTTGAAGAAGTCGGGCAGTGGAAATAAGATAAGTCAATTAAATTGAACTGTGTAATATTCTACATTCTCCGTAAAAGCACACATTCAGCTATAAAAATTAATAATATTATAACTTATAACTTTGCAATGTTTTTAGGAGCGCAAGTTTCTTCCTAGAAATGATCCTTTTGCTTATCATTTTCCTTTTTGCAACCGGGACAAGACAAAATCAAAGTGTCAGATCCATTCAGATTCCGAACATCTTTTATTCGCTTTGTTTTATACAAATTTAGACTTGCAAGAAAATCTCAAGGTTTCCTACTTTGCTATTTCGTTCTTCTGCTCCACTGCCGTAGCTTGTGTCCGCAATATCATGAAATCTTATTAGACAGTTCCTTATTGAAATTACAACAATAGAGTATTCTTAATACTTGAAGTCTATATAGAATAGTTTGTTGGACAAAACAAAAATTCATTTAGATTTTTAAATTTTACGGTGGGATGGAAATAAGTGACATTGACTCTTGACGACAATTTTTATACCAGTTGAGCCCTTAAAAGGATTCCAGTTAAATCCAAAAATTGAATTATTTTACTTTCAAGATCGCACACTTCTATTTTTGAACAATATTCTATTGTTATATGTGATCAATGGCTTTTTCTTTCTAAGCTTTCTCGTGTTTTAAGTGAAAAGTCCAGTATTCCAATTCCAATCCTATATGATTTCTACATAAATACGCTGCATATTTCTCTGACCTTCAACCATGACCTAAAAGCTCAATGATAAAAGCATACTACCAAAAATGATAAAGCTTTTTCTATAAACAAATGTTAATACTGACACCAATATCGTACGATTTTAAAACTATCGACTAAAATAAATGTTACATTTAAACCCACCCACTCTATAATTAAAAATGTATGAAAAGGTCGCAGTAAACTTATTGAGAAATTAAAGGCTTTCGTAAACATACTTTAATATGTAGCATATTGAGATCCTCCTTGAGCCTCCTGTTTTCCTCATTTAAAGTATCTAAATCTAATTTAAGGGCACTACATTCCTCTTCCTTTGTGAGAAGGCACTTTTCCGCAGCTTCTAATCTTCTCTGTGTAGTCTCAAGTTGATCCTCCAAAGATCTAATTATCCGATCGTATTCCTTTTTGGCAGCACATTCATCTCCTAATTGGTTCTTAATATTCCTCAGCTCTGTTTCCAGGTGAGATATTCTCCTCTGGTAGTCCAGCTCTTTGCTGTGCAAGTCATTAATTAATGATCGTAATTGTTTCAACTCGGCATTCGTCTCATTATTATGTGGAACTTTGTACGTAGACTTTCTCCTGAGTTTAAGTTCTTCTGCAGTAGACCCCGTACTACTACTATTGATTCCCCCGACGCCTTCGTCAGACGATGTTGATCCGGTTGTTGGAGAGGGTGAAGATAGAATAACAGTTTGAGCACCTGATTTTGCTGTAGCATTGTTATTATTATGATGATGACGAGGATTCCCACTGTTGTTGTTGTTTCCACCGTTGTTATTATTATTGTTTGGCTTCTCTAAACGGAAAGTCGTACTGTCTGTAATTCGAGCGGAGAGTTCTGCAAGTTTGGATTTCAACGTGAAATTTTGTAACGTTAGCTCATCCCGAACTCTCTCCAGTTGAACCTAGAAGTGACAGAATATTTAAAAGCATTTATTAAATATCTTAAAAATTACACTTAATAATAATAATATGTTATTTGTAAGTAAGCACAGTACAGTAGAGCTGAAGATGACATGAAAGAAAAAAAAATTCCACGTACAATTTTCTTAGTTCTGCTAATAAGCATAACATATATATAAAGAAAGTAGAAATCTTTATCTGGTTTGGTTTGATGGAAGATGGAAGAGTGTTAAAAAACCCCAAAATCAATAGCTCACAACAAAGAGCAAATTAATAAATATGAAATTATTATAAGAAAGTCCACAAGAGAACAACGTGTATTTAATCACATAGTTTATGGCTGAGAAGAACCACTTTGTTATTCTGAATGGTGAATCGTATCGTCTCTCAAAAAGGCTATTAGCATCAGAATGAAAACCACGAATAGACACAACAATAGACTTAAGATCAGTCAATAATGTTCTCAACTTGTATTGTATACGATGGGGGTGTAATAAAATAATGAAGAGAGAACGCTGCATGCAGGAGGATAAATTCGCAATCAGATCAAGCCACAAGATTAATCCATGCTATACCACCACTGCCCTAAATTTTTTAATGATTACCCTCTTTTTTTATTAACTTCTTAGTTAGAAACCTTCTAAATTAAAATTATAATCGGTTCGTTGAACAAAATAGCCTTCTCTTATAAAAATCATAGGTAGTTCAAGTATAACTCTTTAAGCTAGGATTAGAATAGAATGGAAATATCACATTCAACATAGCAAATTATTTATAACAGCTTTACTTCAACTGTTCTTTTTTCCTTCATCACATCACAATTAGTTTCACTTCAACCAGTTTAACTCAATAATGTTTGTTTGTTCAGCGGCCGTAGATATTTTTCTTGAAGTTATTATTATTATTGCACAAATATTTGCATTTTTATAACTATCGTGTATGCATTACCTTTTGGATTTATCTAAAGAAATCAAACAATGCCTTTATGAGATCTTTGGGTATAATAATTCTAGGATATTATTATTATTATTATTACTGACTGACCAGACATTGCGTATGTTTATGATTAAGTTGTGCATACATTATATGGATTGGATTATAAAGAACATACTAACGATTCCACATAAGAAGAATCATTATCATTACAAACAACAAAGATAGTACACAAGTTATGCCAACCTTTACATAAACATTGTGCAAAAGCCCGACCACACATAATTATCTTTGTGTGTAGAATGGTAAGGTGTGAATTAAAGAAATTCTATAGATAAAGATTAAGTTAGATAAAAAAGTTATTGAATTTTAATGCAAACAAGCTGCTGTCTAGTTGTGGTTTTATTTAGTTTTTTTGTTAGTGGAGCTGTCTAGTCTAATCTCATTGTAATGTGTGAGTAGGACGAAGAGAAATAAAAAAAATAAATGTAATTCTGCATGATGGATAATTATGATATGATTGATTTATGACATGAATTACATATTTATGGAATCAAAATCTAACTAAAGTAGAAATTAAGAAATTCAAGGTTGATAAATTGAAAGGATTATTTCAAAAAAAAAGTTTAGCTGAAGCGAATTACTTTAATAAAATTGTATTCTCACTTGAACACATTCAATTTGAAGTAAAATGAAAAACTTAATGTTACAAATTTGAACACTAAGCGGTCCCCCATTTGCAAATTTTCGAATAAACTTTAAGTCACTAACTGCTGCGGTAGTTACAATACGAAGAAATAGGTAATTCCATGCAAATTCTAATGGCTTAAGTTAAACGGTTGCGTGAGAATAATAGCTTCGAACTTGACTTCATTTCTACTACCTATTTCCGAATACTACTACCGAGAATAGAATGATCGTAAAGAGGTTTCAGTGAAGTAAAAATCAGTTCCCTTCTCACCATTTGCCAAAGACTCCGATTGCGATAACTTTGAAAGAAAACAAATCGGAAACTAACCATCTATCACTATATTACTTGCCCCGTTATACCACAGATCATGTTACACTTGAGTTACTTTCCCTGGCAAGGTTTCCCTCAAAATTTCCTCAAAAGCTGTGAGCAAAATAGTAAAAATCCACAATAATAATTCACCTCACCTGCATACTTACATTACATCATAAGTTACGGATGGATCTTAATCAGATTTTTAGTTCACCTAATTTATAATTGAATGAAATACACACGCCTTACTATTTCCCAAGTTAAAAATCAACAGTATTATTATTATTATTATCTTACAGGTTGTTACTGTTCCTTCCTCATCATTTCCTAATCCAAATTAATATTTCTTAATACAAATATGCTAGAAGATTATTTTATTTTATATGGTTTACAATCTGTAAAAATCCCACATGAGTAAAATTGCTTGTTTTAAAAAAAATTTTCGCTATACTCTTGCCCTGAGCATCTTGATTACATCTTATCAGATAACTCATACCGAATTTTTTGCTTGTTCAAGAATTGAGAAAAAAAACTGAAGGGGAAAAATAAAAAAATGTGTGTGAAAGTGTGGATTGTGAATCCAAGTTAAAGTTAACACAGGGTTTTGGTGAAAACTTCCCGGAAATGAATGGAATTAATTTCCTAAGAATGGCTGTAAGGACTCTTTATGTTATTAATACTCAGGTGTGTAGAGCACATTATGTGGATGTGGTATATAGGTAGGTAGTTGCATTAAATCTGTAGGTAGGTGAGTAGGCGGTGAATTGTGTTGAGAAGATGTTGTGTGGGCATCATTGTGTAGCAGTGGCATCATACAATTAGTAGATGAAAAATTACCAGAGTGGCATGGAGTCGTGCGATCTCCCTTGCCGCATCCACGGGCACTTTGTCCATTCTTGCTTTTTCCAAATGAAGAAGTCTTGATCGTAATTGGCAAATTGTGACATCTTTTAATCTGACTTCTTCAGCCAGTCGGTTGTCTTTCCCTTCTGAACCACCACCGATGGACATCTCAGGTCTGTTACTACCACCATGAGCTAAATGATTACTGAACACGTCCTCCTCATCCAACTGAAAGTAATTAGAGGAGAAATCTACTCATTGAATACTTCACCATGAAGTTCAAGCTATAGGAATAGAAAGCCGAGGTTATATAGTTGATTGAATTGAACTTATAAATTAATTTAGGTATGCATTATGTTGACATGATCTATGGTGGTGTGGCTTTCATTTTTATTATAAATTATTCATAACTGGAATTTTTTCACGGTGAACTCTATATGGAGTCCCAAAACGATGAGCAGACTGCAGGATGTTAACAGTTACAATTGGCTAAGGTCTCTTAACGCTTATTTGTCAACTTTCTAAGTACCATTTAAATGAGTAGGGATAGAGTAGCTTTTCATTTTTTAAGAGAAATAATTTGAGAAAACATGGTCAAAGTAAAATGAACATAAAATAAGCTAAACAACTGCAATGGAAACTGAACCCCAGACCAGACCAGCTAATTTGAATACATGGATAAATTGCATTATTCTCAGAATTTAAGTGTACACAACAAATAGTTAACTAACTGAAGAGTGAGTGACATGGATCAGTGAATACTGGTATTTCACCTTTGTACAATTTGCATTTTCAATTTTCAAATTTGCAATGCAATTTCAATCCATGTGTACCACTGTCAGTCAACTGTACTGGTGAAAGAAAAAATTAGCTAGGAATGAAAATAATAATGAAACTTACTTCGCCATTCATTCGTGAAAATAATAAGCTGGTACTGTGACTACTAAGGCCTTCACCCGAATCAAATTCATCTCGCAGAACTTCATATTTTTTACGAAGTTGATTCAGCTCACGGCGAGTTTCCCTATGGGCGCATCTCTCGAGGTGTAACATGGCCAATGCATCCAAAGGACTTCGACCATTTATTTGAAAGTTTCCCACACGGTTGTTGTTAATTTGATGGCCACCATTACTTGAGTCACTACTGTTTAAATGGCGAGAGTCAATCATGTCATCATTTAACATTATCTCACTACTCGTCCCATCCAACGAGTCAGGTTCACCAGAGTAGATGTTTTCTATCAAGGTTAAAAGAAAACAAAAATAATAATTGTTTAAAATTTAAATTTAAATACAATCAATACGGCCACTTCATGTGGAAATTGTAGAAAAACACGTGGAGGAAAAAGAGAAAGCATATTCGATTATTATGTGAAATCATGCACCCGTGGTCGATTTAGAATGAAAATATGAGTCAATCAAGTATAAATCATTAAATTCTATCTATACAGCTAATTGAAAGAGTAAAATAGGAGAATTTAAATTATATTTACAAATCAGTTCGAATTTTAGACTACTCAATTTCCATAACTGACAAGCATAAAAAAGCATCCGGGTAAAGACAGGCAAGTTATGCATATAGGAGTTCCATTAAGTTATGCACCAGCAGGCAAAGGTCAATCGAACGAAACGGGTTGGATTCCAACAATGAAATCAGATCATTAAACATTATTTGCAATGTGGGCCCGACGGCGGCGGTGGTGTGTAATATCTATTGATAGGCACGAATTCATCCGTGAAAAGTTTTACATTTACTTACACCATTTATATTAATGGGGTTAAAGTGCACGTTTGTGGTGTGCTTGATATTTTGCCCTTTTAAAAACTAACTAACCGTGAAAGTCATCTCCAGTCCACGTAGACAGACATATTATACTTAATGTATGCAATATGTTTAATTCATTTCTCTGGAAAATGAAAGCTTCTCCCGTTCGAGTTTCTAATTTTAAAACCTACGGAAATGACATCGCTTCCAGCTACAGCCTTTTGCTGTCAAGTCGGAACACAAAACAAAGTATGCAATGCATGTGAATTTGGGGTATTTATTTGAATTCCTCCAGCATTAATGAAGTAAAAGCTGAAAGGGAAAGTGCAGAGAAAAATAAAAATGCTCTTCTTATGATTTCAAAGGTAAAAGATCAAATGAATTTCTCAAAAGGGAAACACGAAGACAAATATTATGCTTAGCCACGAAATTTCTTTCTACTATTTTCGTTTTAATCCAACTTTTTCAATTTTACTATACAAAACGTAACCATAATTCCGAGAATTTTTACAACTTGGTCTAGTATTAATCTTAAGTTGGAAAGTCTCTCCACACACTCCACTTATTTTGTGTATGTCTGCATATTAGGTAGTTAAGATGGTTCAATTCTCTTGAGCTGTTCATTCATCATCATTCGTTTTATATACATTCGAATTTTATACAAAGGAGCCTTTTTCTGTTTGCCAAATTAATCCAGTTCTTTAACGTACAAAAAACATACTGGAAGAAGGGTTGGTTTTGAAGTATGTTCGCCAATTGAAATAAATCTATTTCTCATCAAACTTTGTATAAAGAGCAAGATTTTTAATGAAAATATTATTTACGTTCTTTTCTAGTAGGGAAAAATAATTTTGTATCTTTACCAGCTCAGGTGGTGGTCAGTATTTTCTTAAGTTTAGTCAGATATTATGATTATCTGTTTTTGGCGTGTTTTCTCCTACTTGACAATTCTATTGAATAAATTGTGACAATAGAAGTAAAGATTGATTAAGTTTATATTAAAAGGAAACAGGTATTCCATAAAAGAGTTCTGTGTCTTCAATTTCCTTTCAATTTCCAACTTCCGAATATCCTTTAATCCTAACATAAGCACACATTATACTAAAAATGTCAAGAATCAAATAGCCTTGTACAATTTCTAATAAAGCTGTATTATACTGATTTCACTTGTGTCATTCACTAAATGGTTTAAAGGAGGAAATCTTCGAGCTTTGAGATTTGAAATGTCGAAATGTCATGTTAATAATCTCGTCCTCTAATTTGCATTCGCGGAATTTTCATTCTTCTCCATGAATGCATATAAGAGGTGCATTTTCATCTGGTTGTTACCTACGGCAAATTTGCAAATCCTCTCCTCTCCATTTCCATTTCTAATAAATCCTAATATTGCCATGCCACAGGCTCAATGACTTAACCTTTGGTTCAAGTACTTCGAGGGTTTATACTCAATTTGATTTATGACTGCAAATAAAACAATGATAAATCAACAAAAGCAAAAGTCGATGGATTTGCTCAGAGCAAATGTACGAGTAATTCAATTTTGTTAGAAACATATGCAATACGGAAATCAGTTTCTTGAGCTATTTCAAGGAAAGCTAAAAATTTTACTTTATACAAATAAGACAATATAGGTATGAATATTTTCATGCAAAACTACATAGATTTTTTTTAAATTCATACGAAAAAATCAAACTTGTGAACCAACACCCTTAGCTATTTTATGTTTGCATACCGTATCATTTCTTTACACAATTTAGACATCTATTTGGCAATATAATTCCCTTGAGTAATAGAAGCCATGTCAGATGTACTATTCACAAGATAGATAGTGTAGTAAATTATTATTTAAACTTTATTTGTATTGTCAACATAATTTGACTTTTTAACAAAAGAAATGTCCAACTTTCAACATTATTATATTATAAAACTTCAATGACACAATGATTTTAATATAACGTTTGAGTAATTTCACAGTCTAAATGTTGTTCACATTTTCTATTTCATACCATCCGTTTTCCCTTTTTAGATTCCTCTTAATTTTAAAGGAGGAAGAGGAAATCTTAAGAATTCTCTGAAGTGTCCAACTTCCAACTGAATTGTTGATTGTGATGGAAATTTGTGAAAGCATTAAAAA
>JAQFYJ010000852.1:0-11181 GCA_034694685.1 Isotoma anglicana | reverse complement strand
TAAATAATGCAGCAGTTTCATTCATGGACTGTCAAATAAATCAAAATGAAAAGTTGGTCAGTCGTTCTTTCGGGAATTGCTTTGATCCTACCTTAGTTATCATATTAAACGAATTACACTAGAATATTCATGAGCTTAAAAAACTTCTTATCACCACACATACATGCGAATGCGAATGAGATTCATAATATTTTACATATTCCTACACTGCCATGAAGAGGATTAAAGTTAAACTTTATTTCACAACTTACTTCCTGATTGTCTGTCAGAGACAGCAGCAACTAGTATTACCGAAAGAATGGGATTTCCTTTGATCTGGTTTGAATGATTCTTTTATACAGTATTCGTCCCAGTTTTTTATTGTGCATAAACTACGGAATTTTAGTAAGTGTTCACTTTTATGCTCAAAACTAAAATACCTACTAATAGTATGTGTTTATTTACAGAAATCCATGAATCCCATAAAGGGAGATTATTTGGTTAAAACCACCTCTAATACTTAAGAGAAATTAGTGAACTTTACAGTTACAGTTTTTCCTCATTAGTATGAATATTCATAACGCATAGATGATGAAATTGAATTGAGTTATTGTGTATAAATGTAATCACGCTGTAATGTAGGTTTTAGGTGGGATGCCAATTAGAAGCATTTTGTAGTTTACTTCAACAGAATGTCAATGTCAAGATTTAAGTAAAATCATGTGAAAACCTCGCATTATCTCAGCACTGCAATCGCATAATACTTTTTACTCTTGTGTATGTGACGATAGTTATTTCATAGTCATATTATTATTCATTTACGACCTAAGTATGTATCTTGCTTTTAAACAAAAGTGTGCTACTTTTACAAGCATATATTCATTTTGCATACGGCTAATTGGATTATTTAACTTGTAACAAGCACAAGTTTGAGAATATAATCGTTTCCTATGGAAAATAATGCCGTAAATGGGATAGCCTACATGAACCATCGTTACTGGGGATAGTAAATAGCTTATTTGTAATATTACTTTTTGCATTCTAAAACAAGAGCATTTTTCTTTTTCCGGTGTAAAACAGGTCGTATGGGAAGTCACCTAAATTTCTTTTGTTTTTAAAATTTAGATTCAATAATGTACAGTTCTCCATCTTAACAATGAGAATTTTATGTGTTTGGTATTTGAGCTTTATTATAAAACTGTACCATTTAAGATTACTGCAAAGCAATAATCACAACAACAACCACAACATACAAAAAATAATATTACTAACAAATGTTTTATATAAGAACAACAAAAACACCATAATGGTACAGCAAAGCAGTTATTAAAAGCTAAAAATATCTCTACAAATTGTATCAAATTGATTCAAGGATTGTGCGATTTTTGTATTTTAATGAGTAAATGCCTAGACTTAGGTAATTTAGAATTTAAATTGATATTCAGCATTATTCGGCTCCGTAATAATATTAATAACATAAAATACGTCTTCCCATTTTCACACGGGACAGTCATTGAGTCATCTTCATTGTCACCACTCGTAAATTAAGCAAAAGAACACGGTACACAACTAGGTCTCCTCTTCCTCGGCTTAGGTAGGTAAGGTAATCTAACAATTATAGCTGTAGCACCTTGACACTTGGTAATTTGTCTATTCGATAGATAAGTTTATATGTATAGTTGGTTTTGGCCATCTAAAGAATTTTGCTTTCATAATAATATAATGTGCTTGTAAATTGGATGACCAAGCTATGAGTATTGGATAAATTATTGATTTTCATCAAGCCTATCTTACGTAATGCTGTGAGCTATGACGAAAATCTCTAATTTTCTGTTTGTCCATTGCGTATATACCTATAAAATGTCGGTAAATTCTTTGGGATAACCTTCCAGCTTTGTTTGCATTCAATTATATTGTAATAATAGAAAAGACCTAGAATTGGAAAGACAGTCCGTAAAGTCGTTTGGAGGAATTGTTTGTATTTATTTGTAAAGGTCCAGTCGAAGTCTTGGAATTTCTACTAGAGTTGCACTCGTCAATTTATTCTTTCTTTGCTACTTTTTTCTTTCCACAAGATACATTTTTACATTCTTCTGGCTTCTTCATGGCTGTTCGCAATTTCTTAATATTGGTTGACACAGAGCTTGGAGCAAAATCTTCCATGATTCTGAAATAATGAGAATGCAAAGAGCTTTATAATTTGAGAAACGTGTATATGCGTAAAGGGCATAAAGCCATGGTGTCAATGTTTTCTTTGATGACCTATTTCCCTCATATTATAAAAACACGTCATACACACACACAAAGTAAGACTGCATTTAAAGGTTGAGAATAATTGATGATGATGATGATGATGAAAATGAAGAATGACCACATTGCAGACTCACCTCAAAAACGTATCCGCCTTCTTAACTTTCTTCACCAATTTCCCAGCATCGCAAATCATTGATTCAAAACAATCTTCACCCTCAATTGCGGCGAGGACCAAGCTAGTCAGAGTTCTGTAGTCTTCTTTGCTCAATCCTAAAACGCTTGGTGCTCCTGTGCATAATTTAATCAAGAAATAATAGTAATTAAAATTAGAGAGAAATTATTTTGTTAATCAATCAGTGAGCCTAATGAATGAATTAAAAGTGACTAGGATTATAGGACAAAGCATTATCGGAATGCCCCTAATAATCCAACCTTATTGTAAATGGCTTTTTATCATGAATCTTTTATAGAAGACTGAAATTGCTCACCGTCGTTGCTTCTGTAGTAAACGTGCTCATCGCTTTTGACGTAAGCCCAACCTGGGAAGAGAAGTGCTAATCCGGCAATAACTAATCCAGCTACTGCAAGGACGGCGATAATTCCTAGTGGGTCAATGCCATACGAATCTGTGGCAGTGTAAGCTTCTTTGGGTGGATGATAGTCAGCCTTTGACTCCTTTGACAGAATTAGCAATGCAAGCATAATATGTCATTATTAAAGCCTCATTTCCGGTTAACCTTTGTTGATTATCATTTCGTTTTAAAATACCTGGACGGGATAGTAGTAGTAGTAATATCCAGTGTTTCCACTGGGTTGGGCGTAGCTTCCTGGTTGCTGCTGTTGTGCCTGTTGAGCTGGAGCCCCATATGCCGCTTGTGGGGCGCCATACGACGCTGATGGAGCTGCATATTGAGCTCCTGCATTGCCTCCAGAAGAAAATCCACTTGCATATGAAGTTTCTGGATAAACTGGAGCATCTCTATTTTGAGCAACTGGTGCGCTGGCAGCGGCCTGCTATTTTGCATATTATGTATGTTGTAGTATATGATTTTTTGCCGTCTTAATTACAAGCAGATGTAAATAAATACATTAAGTGAAAAAAACCATCAAATACGTAGGCAACTGACCTGTTGAGCTGCTGGGATTTGTTGATTTTGAGGTGCACCAATGGCTGCAACAGCCATGGTAATAGTTAATAAGGTCAGCTTTTGCAAATGCATGGTTGTTTAAAGTCTACAAGAAATGATACAAGTCAAAACTATTCATTAGAAGATGAGTTTATACATTAAAAAGAAATCTGATAAATTGTAAATTGTTTTTGTGGTATTTCATTTTGCGTAAAAAAACGTCGGCAAATCTTTACTATTTCTATATTGCTAATAAGCCATATTATTAATGTAGTAATCGGAGCGTCTGCATCTGACATCATTGATGATTATCAGTCGAGGGATTGAGGTATATTTTTCACAACAATAATCCTTAAAATTCTAAAAACTGAGTAAAGAAACTGGGTTTCTCTAATCTCAAGGCATGGTCTACGTCTTGTACGCATCTTAATTTAAAAAGTATCATGATATCTGATGCGGAAAGCACTCATTGCTCCACAAGATATGTAGCTCCTTGTTGTAGTAAAATTTACGGTGTAAGTAATTTAAACCCTCGCAGATCGTATTTAAGAAATGGACTTGGTGTAGCATACATATGGATGGTTACTACTTTAGTAATTATGTATGTGTGTGGAGGCGATTATGATCACCATGATCATCTCTTGGCCTAGTTGTTAGACTCAGGCATTTTCTGGGTGCAGAAATGCACAATAATGATAAAGGATTAAGGAATATCATAATCATTACTCAGACACATTTTTTGTTGTTGTTGAAAGTTCATTCAGCAGTTCTCAACTATTAACAATTTGAATTTCTATACAGATCCACTTCATTACTAACATGATGCATGTATTTGTATTTCTACCAATAATGGTTATAAAAAGAGAGATTTGATTGCTTTTGTGTAGAGAAGAAGAATCGCTGTAAAATCATACTTATGAATTACAACTATGCGTGCTTATTATCTCCCTTGTGACATGGATGGATGATAGGACAGCCTAGAGTGGTCAATGTAAGAAACTAAGATTGACCAGACTCTTCAAAGGTTTTGTTTTCTTATAAGTAATAAACAGGTATTTCAGGTGGATCAACTTAGTCGGTTTTGCAGGGAAATGAATGAGGAAAGATGGTGGACAGTATAGACTGAATAGATTAGAAAATGATTCAAAACAGCTATAGAGATGAGTAACTAAAGATGAGGATGACCGAAAGACCAAGATGAAAAAGAAGAAGGACAGGCTCCTGAGTTGCCTTCGTAGTTGTTCCTGGTTGAAATTGTGGTATGGTGTGGTCCGTTAAAAAATTCCTATCGAGATGATTGTTGGCAACCTGTCAGACAGGTAGTAATGGCTAACGGTACTTCGGCCTTCACACTGACCTGCAACATTGACCGTCCGGGACGGTGAACTCCATGCCATCCTATCATAATAATATTACCCTGCATTCATACGTATTGCCTCCCCTTTCACCTACTTTGCCTTTTTACCTTCTTTTTCATCATCATCAATAGAAAACATTTTTCTAAACATCTTTTTGAACCACCTCATAAACTACCTTTTTTAAGCTTTAAACCACTCTAGTGGTATGTCTGAAATGCTAGCAAAACCTTAACTACGTTTTATTTGTAGATCTTTAGATGTGTTATGCATTGATTGTAAAATCCCAAAAAATAACAATCAACTTTATGTAGGCCACAAGAGTTCTAGGTAAATAACAAACATTTAAAAGATTCAATAGATAAATTTCTTTCTAGGATTTTTCTCTAGACTCAACAACATTATTTTTCTTAAAGCATTTTAATAGAAATCCTTTGTAATCTCTCCACCTGCATATTTCCTTCCTGTTTTCTCAACTCAAGTGGAAATTTATGATAACAAACACAAAACGTACAGAAAAATTCGTTAAGGAGTATAAAATGCTTGAGTTCTTGTAAGTGGGATGCTTTTAACCCTGCCGGACAACTAAAGCCTCCTTCCTACGCTTTTCTATACTTTATCTACTTGAACCTTTTAAAATGTTTTATCAATTTTAAGTAAGGGTTGTGCATAATATAAGAGTTGAATCATCTTTGAATTCTATCTGCTCTATTGATCTATTTAAATATTAAATTTAAAATGATGTAAGCTTGAAATTAAATCGATAAATGTGTGAAAGAAGGCGGATGGAAAAACGAAAAAAATCTGTTTGCTGGTGAATTATTTTTCCTCTTTACAAATATTATTATTAGCCAGAAGAAACTTTCCCCAAATTCTTGTGGTATCTCTATGTATGATGTATCTACATTACTTAGTCTGTATTTTAGTTTCATGTTTGATGAAAATATATCGAATGAACTTTCCTTGAAGAGATGCATGCAACTCGCCCTTGGGCAATCCTCTATTCTTGGATATTTTAGAATCTCATCTTTCCCTTCTCATGTCATCATCATCATGACTATCACTGGATGAAAAGATTCTTTCTTTAAGAAGACGACCTTTCTAAAGCTACCTTTTCGTTTATTTTCTTTCCCTTATACTGGCTTACTTGTATCAGTCGATCGATTTACTTTTTTTAAAAGAAACACCAGACAACTATTGAAGAAGAAACTGTGCTAGTAGAAGAAGAGGAACCAAGGACCATCATGATGAGATTACATCAGTCAGATAATAATAATGGAAGGATCATGCTGTCCTTGAAAAAATACCGTTTCCACACTATCACAACAAAGATTTCTCCCCTCTTTTAAAAAACTTTGTTTCATGCACGATCGAGATGTTAAAGGTTCCTTCTTTTCTTTAATCTTCATCGTTATGAACATTCCAGGTGAGTTCCAAGTAGGGAAGAGACTTAACTGATCTTTCCTTGGGTTTATTTTTATGTATAAATTGAAAAAAGGTATTTAGAAGGTACAAGAGAGGAAGATCGAGTTGCAGCAACAGTGTGTATTTTTATGTATATGAAGTTCAGGGTTGTTATGGCTGACATTTAATTACACCGGAGTCTGAGTTCTGTGAATGCACACTTAACCTCAAATGGATTTTAGATCTTATCCACAACCCCACGCACTTGTGTAGTTACTCAAGTTGTTTGCTCAATGTTGTAAAAATGTTTAAACTGTATTATGTCCTGACTGGGAGAGATGCAGAGGATTTTTTTTTGTCCAGGACACAGACGAGGAATTTCACGTGAAAATAATTGTTTAATTACCTGAGTTATGAGGTAAAGGAGATCCAAAAAAATCTTCCCAGTCCTGAGGAAATCTCACAATTCAAACAAATTTTTTTCAAAATCGAATGTATTTCAGAAATCGCACTGACAGTAACACTTGAACTTACTGATGATTACAAGTAAACTGATCAGGTTTTGGGGCCTCATTCACATTTTATACCTGGCGATTTTTCTGCAATAATACTATAATGCTAAGAGGTAAGACAAAGTTAAAGTAAATACGAGTTAAGAAAACGAATTTGCGGAATCCATCGTGGGGGTGACCAGTCTGCCTGTTTCATTTTACAATCTGCAACAATGGTAATGCGAAGCATCATCATCATCATTGTATTAAAAAGTGTTGGCTTGGCTTGGCATTTTTAATACGGGACCTGCACCAATGTAAATTCATACGTATCAACAACTGCACCCATTCCTAACATTCAACATTCTACACGTTTTTCTCATATGTGTCTTTGAACCACTAAGTAATCCTTCTGATTCTTGCACTTCAATTTACCAACTTTAACTATAATTTACAAACTAACTTACTTTGTACTTATTGCAAAGCTCTCCCAATGTTACCCTCAGAGTTTAAAACCTTAATCTGACTACTTTGCCAACTCTCCTACTACTTACTACGAGTATCATTGCCAATGTTGGTTAAGGTGTTGGATGGAACTTATAATAATTCTACAAATGAGAACACACATTCTTTCATATCATCGTTTCACAACCACTTTTCATTCATTCGTTTTTTAAAAAAGAAAAATTTTAATTCATCAACTCAATAGGATGCTCCTTTGGCTGATGTTTCTCAAATAAAATACTTGTATACAATTTTTATGGACTCTTTAAATGTTATTATCTCATATCTTATATCTATCACACAGTCTACAAGCATCATCTTTTTAAATGTATTTGTCTCGCACAAGGGATGAGAAAGAACAAAGTATCTGCCAACACAATATTCATGGCATTTTTTCAGCTAACGCGTCAAGCTCAGGAATGAAAAACAGGAAAAGAAAAAAATCATTTTAAGGGCTTTTGTTTAAGGAAGCGATGTTGCGAGGGTCAGATACTTTACAGGTATTAATCCTACCTTGACTTTCAAAGGATTTTTTAATAAGTTCAAGTCCGCCTTAAGTCCTTGAGAAGGTATGCTGGACCAATTGAAACATTTTTAACACAGGTAGGGTTGTACACCTGTCCCTTATAATGATTCTTCGGAGGGTAGAAAAACCGACGGTTCACGCCTCAATATTTCAGTTCCTAGTTCTACTTCGTCCAAGTTAGTGATATTCATTCAAAGTTTTTAAGAAACATTTTTGAGCGATTTCGGAAGGAAATTCGGAAACGATCCATTTCGGAGGATTAATTTTATACATCTTTGCATTTCAGGTGAGAGTGAGATTTTTTTCAATTTATTTACTAAATTTTGCATTTAGTCATTTCCGTTGTGCCAAGCTGATCTAAAATCAAAACTTGCGTGTGTTTTACATCAAGTTTTTTTTAAATTGTTTAGTTAACTTGCATCAATTAATTTCAAGACTTTCATTCATTCAAAAAGTTGCATTTGTATCTGAGCATAGAAGAAGAGTTCATTGTTCATTTAAACTAAAAGTGTTGTACGGTGAGATTGAAGGTGTGGAAAAAATGTGAGTGAAATTAATTGCATATGTGAAAGAAAACAAGAGAGGTGAACTCGAAGTCAAAGTCATGGTTATTGTACCCCACGAACTTGCATCAAAATTCTGACGAAAGAATTATCTCTTTACAAGCTTTTAAGGATGAGTAATATAGGTTAGTAAGTAGAATGAGGAACAATTGGTTGTTTCCGTCTCTTTTCCAATTGCATGAATTGTAAAATATTGTAATACGTTTTAATGTGTCTGTGTAAGCAAGTATGCGTAAAAGTATGACCGATTCCCTAGTCACTCATCATCTTCAGTCAGTCAGTCAGTAGTCCTACCTTTTTATCTTCTTTTTTCTACTCTCATGAATTCGAATGTGTAGCCGGAAGTGTTTTTTTCTCTCTCATCGGCAAGGCGTTCCTAAGAATGGGAATTAACGAGAGCAGTTTTGTATATGAAATAATACCTCAATTTGAATGCATTCGAGTAAAGATGAGGGTGGGAAATGGTAAATGAATCAAGAAAGAAGTCGTTTTGTCTGAAAGTTGCCACAAGCCATTTATTTTGTGTGCATGCATATACACACCATACAGTCTGTTTTCATTAATGAGGTTACCACAAAACACATTGTACTGTACTCATACTTTAATAATCTCTCAAAATTATTATGATGATGATCAAGAAGATTATAATAATATTTAGTTTTGGTATAGAATATCGAGGGTCATGATTTCATTCAAGTTATTGTTGTTACAGTGTTTGAGCACACTGCCATGAAATACTTCGGAGGAGTTTATCGCACAAAGATCATATTTTGATCATTTGATCATAGGTTACAACAGAATTCGTTATTGAGTGAAAGTACCACCACCACCGACCATTGACCATTTCATTGTTTCATATCCTGTGATTATTATTATTATGCGCTTTATTAGAGTAAAACTAAATTTCAATCAATGATGTCAGAACATTTTGGCTTATGAATTTATTTATGACTTCTATAGACCAAGAAGAAATCAAGACAATGAGGTCAGTGTACTTGGTCTTGGTGGTGATTGGGATGACCCAAGCGGCTGTGCAACAGCGGTCCCCGGTTTACCCTTCAACATCAACGATGGGTGTGAGCCCTTCATCCACTCCGAAGTCGTCTCTCGTTCCGTCTCAAAGTGCCCCATCGCCACCAGTTACACCCACTCACAACACTCTACCTGTTGCTCAAGCTCGGGAAGGAAGTGGGGCTGCTGGTGGTGTCTCAGTTGCAGATTCATCAATTCAAGCTAATGCACCTGGTGGAGCTCACTCACAGGTTCGTTCACTGATTTGCTTTAATTAGCTGTTTAATGATGAGATGATGAAATAAGAAGAACATTGCTTTCATTTAATACTTTACAATGATTATCATCATATCATGTAATAATTAAAATAGCATGTCATGGAAGATGCACTTTCATTTTTATGAAAAAGTCTGAAGTTCATTCATTCATTACCTTTTTCTCTAGCTCTTCTAAATCAAAGTGCCCCATATATCTTAAATTGCTAGAGCTAAGAGGTATAATATTATACTCGTATGCTTCTCTGCTCATCTTAGATATAAAAAAATTAAGTTTACTTCGACAGTAAGCATCTACCCAACTCACACATTTTGGTTTAATTTTTATAATTAAAAATCAAAACTGGGTTTTGATTGTTTTGTCATGCTCTGTGGGTAAGCTGGAGTTTTGCCATAATCATTTTCTAAACGTATGTTTTACAACCTTTGTCCTATCATCTTCCCTTTCAATACAACATTTTAAAATTTTAGAATGATTTTATGATAATGCTTGAGAAAAGCTAGAGAGAAAAAGTTTAAAGAGATGTAGATTTTAATATCATAGTTTGCTTATAATGAGTAATTTCTCGATAAAAGATTATGAATACTTTCATTTTTACTATTTTGAGAAATCATTACTAATATTATGATTGTATGGAGCATCAACTAATTTATTTTTTAAACGATAGAACTACCTCGTGTACTACTACCCTGAGTACAGAAACGTTCCAACTCAATCGGGTGCACCCACCGCTGTCCAACCTACTGCTGAGGGCGGAGGTATTTGGAGCTGGTCCGGATGGCGCGATGTGGGTTATGGCGGATCTGCATTGGCTTTGGTTTTGGTTGGTGGTGGACTCGTCTATAACGTTGTTGGAGCTCCAGTCAAGGCCAGGGCACTTCGGGAGCTTAAGGACCTTAAAGTAGAAGATGCGACTCGAGTGGCTCGAAGCGTTTTGAAAGCGATTGAAAGATTCCGTGATTTGAACATGAACTGAATAAACGGGAATCGGGACAATTATCTTAAATACATTTAATTCATCTTCAGCTACAATAAGCTTTCTCACACTTTTTCAATGAAATTTTAAAGAGTATAGACTTTCACGAATTACACAAACTTTTTATCTGTTACAATGGCAAATGAAATTCAAGAGAGTAACAAGACTGACTGTTAATTATTTTAATTCTTACTTATTACTATAGTCTAGATATGCTCTTATAGGTTGTTGATATTCAGCTGATTTTCACAGGTTCATGAACCTGTTTAACCCGTTTTTAATACGTAGATTAATCTGTCCTTTGTAGCGATTATAAGACTAAACTAAGAGTTTATACCAGTAAAAACTCTTATTTCACATCACATACCAACAATTCCAATCATTTAATATTTGCACAGTCCTACGAATTGAATACAGAGACAATGAAGATCTTCTGAAGAATCAGCGGAAAACCTGTCATTTTCATATTTCTTTGCATCCAGTTAACAACCTCAATAATCACACCCTAATTTATTCAACTTGTATATTATATTAAGGCTTCATTAAAATTTAAAAATCCTTTTTCTTGTAAAATCTTTATTACCTAAAATATTTCCTAATTAGATGCATTAAAAAATACATAAAATTATTCTATGAAAGTAATCGTAATTTCTGCTGACCACAACCTGCACAATGTACTTCATGCATGTGAGATTTGAATTGGCATCTAGAATTAA
>JAQFYJ010000851.1:0-11187 GCA_034694685.1 Isotoma anglicana | reverse complement strand
GCGGTGGGTGTGGTGGGTTTTTAGCCCTTTGGACTCTTTTGAGTCCTTAATTCCCCCCTATTTGTATTTTAAATCAAATTTTCTCGTCATAGTTACTTTGGCTGAAAAGACACATAGGAAAAGGGCCGGGGGTGAGGGTGGAGAATTTTCTTCCAAAAATAGGTTTTAAAAATATTTCAAAAATTAGAATATTTTCCTATACCGAGCATATTTTTTAAATGTATGAAATAAAAGTTTATTAAAAGTAAATTACATTTAAGCAAGTACTTTACAAGTTTTTTTCTCGGGGAATTTATTACCTGCGGGTGCCACTTTTTTAGACCCCGGGGTGATTATTTCCGCGTTTCGTTTTTTGCGATCCCGGGGCTTGTCTATTTTATTTTTTCGGGGTTTTCATATCTTTCTCATGATTTTTTTATATTTTTCCCTTTTAATTATAATTCCCTTCGGCGGAACAAAATGTCGATATTGAACACAGGTCAAGGTTAACTAAATTAAATGCGTTTAACCTAAGAGGTGCAAAGAGAACTCATTCATATTTAAATTCTATTTACATTGAAATTTTGAATAAAAGAAAAATAAAACAAAAAAAGGTTTTATTCTTTGAATTGTGATGCCTGAGGCAGATGGGAAAGTTCCCGAAGGCTAGGCTAATTCTGTTTAAGGTTTCACATCACTTTCTTTGAATCAATTGCAGTCGTATGGAGCTTTTTTAATATCTTTGTTGCACCCGGAAGTGTCACAAATGTTCTCAGTGACCCAGTAGACTCCGAGCATTTTCGTCTCTTTGCAACCAATTCCAGGTCTTTCATTCAGAATCGCTTTGTCTATAAAGAGTTACATGCAGCGACGACGGATAAATTTGCGATTTCCTTTTGTTTCCATCCTAGGGTTGCGCACGCTTAAGCCACTGATATCAAAAGAGGGTTTATAATTTAAAATAAATTTTGTTTTCAGAGAAATTTGTATTGGGATTTATTTAATCACCCCGAGAAAGAAATGAAAAAGCTGAGAAAATAAAATAGGAATGCCGGATTGCGGAAAATGAAGCTCAAGAATAATAAATCTCGGGAAATTCATCAGCCCTTGTTTTGACTTCATTTTTGACACCGGGGCATCTGGTTTTGATTTTCTCGGGGTACTTATATATTTATCCCATGTATATTTTTAAATGACCTAAAATGTTGCATTTTAAATTTTAAAATGTGCCATGTTTAGGTTTAATGTCATTGAGAAATAGCCTACTATGTTTAAGTCTGCATTTGCTATAAAGTTTTAATTCATATCACTAAATGTACACTTTTTAATACTGCTGTAATTTTTAACTTCTAAACCCAAACGAGCCACAAACTATACTTATCATGAACAATATGCGTGAAATGCATACCAAAGCATTTTTCATGACATAAATTGCAATAAAAAGACATTTCCAAATTACTTACCAGACTTAATTATAAATGAACACGTGCAGGATATGTGTTTTGATAAGGCAGTACTGCGAAGAGCTTCCCACAGGTTTCCACCGCAGCTCTCTCTCACTTCCACGAAAATCAAGAATAATTTGCAGAGGAAACGAGATAACGAATAAAGCTCAACTTTAATGGATCGTTTAATTTTATCGTTACTTTAATATTTTTAACACAGAATTAATTGCAACTCTTAACGACTGTCTGTACCATTTAAATTCATAAAATAAAACTGTTAATACTGGAATAAAAATTTCTCAACAATAAATTGGCTTTCTAAAAATCAGAATTGAACTTAATAAAGAAAAAGTGAATGGGTAAATTTGCTTAATGTAAAATTGTCTAAAATTTTAACATTTCAATTGCCATTTTGGATGACCTTCATGTCAGTTTTGGGAAATGTGAAGATTTCACTTACTGCAGAAACATCATCAAATACAAAAGGAGCCAGATATTTATTCCAATCATCTTTTTCAGTAGAAAGGCAATACCATTTTGTTTAGAAATATTGATACATCTAACTAGAGTTCTTGTGGTTGCATGTCATAAACTGTATTAATATAGATAAATATATGTCCATTAAAATTATCCGGATTTTTACTGACTTTAATATGTCTGTCCAATATCCACTTGTTGTCCACGTTTTGGTGTTGTAAACTGATGGAGCATAGTAGAGACATTTTTCTTCCCGAGAAAATCAACAAGATCCTGGGGCGGCTCTTGTTGATTTTCTCGGGGTACTTTTGTATTTGTCCCATGTGTATCTTTAAATGACGTAAAATGATATTTTAAAATTTAAAATATGCCATGTTTAGGTTTACTGTCATTGAGAAATGTTTAACTTTGCATATATTGTTGAGTGTTATTTCATATCCACTAAATGTACACTTTTTAATACTGCTGTATTTTTTTTCCTTCTAAACCAAAATGAGCCACAAACTATACTTGTCAAGCAGAATATGCGTGAAATGCAAATCAATTTCAATTAGATAAATTGCAATAAAAAGACATTTCCAAATTATTTTAACCAGACTCAATTGTTAACGTACACGTGCAGGATATGTGTGTTGATAATGCACTACAGCGTAGAGCTTCTCACAGATTTCCACAGCAGAGATCTCTCACTACCACGTAAAACAAGAATAATTTGTAGAGGAAGCGAGATAACGAAAATAACTCAAATTAAATGAATCGTTTAATTTAATCTTTAATTTAATATTTTTAATACACAATTAATGTCAACTGTACACGACTGTCTGTATATTAAGCTTCATAAAATACCACTATAAAATCCTGAAATAAAAACATTTCAATAATAAATTTGCTTTCTAAAAATCAGAATTGAATTTAAAAGAAAACGTGAATGGGTAAATTTGCTTAAAATAAAATTGTCTAAAATGTTAAAATTTCAGTTAGCATTTTGGATTACCTTCATATCAATTTTGGGAAATGTGAAGATTTCACTTACTACCGAAACATCACCTAATACAAAAGTAGTAAGCTATTTATTTCAATTACCTTTTTTCACTAGAAAGGCAATAACATTTTGTTTAGAAATATTGATAAATGTAACTAGAGTTCGTGTGGCTGTATGTAATCACTGTACATAGATAAATATTTGTAGGAAGACGAATATACAACCAATGGAATTACAGAGATGACATTCACCACACAACAAAATGATGAGGATTTCAAAAGTATTTTCCAGAATATGTTTGATTTTCTAAAGAATGAATTGAATAAAATGCAAGAAGAGGTAAGAAGACGGCATTTCATATTCTGCCCTATGATTTAAAAACTAATTGCTTCAAATACATTTTAAAACTAGTCGAATCGTCGATATGATCAACTTAATGGAAGAATATCGGATGTCAATACTGAAGTTCGGAGTCGTTTCGACAAAGTCGAATTAGCTATATCTCAGGTAAATAATAATTTTCCACGAACGAAAATGTCTTCCATTATGGACTTCTTTAATTTGGCGTTTGCGTAAATTAATTGTAATTGTCAATTGCACTATTATTTGAAAGCAGCTTTTCATATCCTGTTTGATTAATTTTACTATAAATTATTAGCTAATTTTTCGTTGTAGGTTGGGAGATTTCCAGTTAAGAAATGCAGAAGTTCTCGATCATCCGATCATGATAGTTTTGCTTTGAAAAGTAAGTTAGATGATTTGTCGGATCAAACGGAAGCGAAACTCCAAACCATTGACATTCAGGTGACACGTTAAATATTTATTTTCGTCTAAAATCGTACTACATTAGTTTCAGGCGCGTATCCACGGGGGGGAGGGGGCTTTCCGCGCTTGAGCCCCCCCCCAAGACCCCAAAATTTAACATGGAGAGGATAGGGAATGGCGGAGCATGGGAGGGGCTTATTAACATTACAGGGATAGGTTAAGCCCCTCCCATAGCCCGTTTCTGGATACGCCACTGATAAGTTTGTATGTAAGGAATGAAGATAAATCTAATTAGAAAGTTCTACTGAATAATTTTTTTCGGAATTCAGTTGAATGAAGCTTACAAGCTAGGCCTAAGAATTTCGGAAGACACGGACCAAATGAAGTCTCAACTGGATACAATTCAATTAGAAATATCACAGGTATTCGAATAATTATCTTTTTGGATTTTGCAATTATTAATTAAATTCACATTTTAAATTTTGTTTACACTAAATCAGGCCTAATGACTATTTTATTTCATTCTTCAGCCTGACATTGAATATTTAAACTATAATATATCAATGATTTGTAACTGTTTTTATTTCTAGCTGACAAATAAAGTGGAAGAGGTAATAATTACAGAGGCAGGTGCACGAGAAACTCTGACTACACAAAATAAAGCGAATACTCTTTTGACACTTAAGTAAAAATAACCGAATTATTCTTCATATTTCTATTTATTTAACTTTTAAATATTGAGTCTAATTATTAATAGAATGTAAAATTTGCAGGTGGGATGAAAAGATTAAGAACCAAACGCAAAATCTAACTTTTCAGATTGACTACAAAATTATGCCTGAGTTGCTTGAGGTCTTGGAAGTATTTTCTCCTTTTATAAATTTTGTGCTGAACTTTAAGGCAATCCGTCCAAAAAACTAGATTTGTTGTTACTTTTGATTTTTTCCTATTCTTTAGATAAAAGATAGTCTGGATAATTTAAGAACACGGCAGATGGAACTGGAACTGTCGAGTCCTGATAATTTGAACAATGTTACAGCAGAAGTTAAAAATGACACTGAAGCCATGTCTGTGCAGATTGAGGTAACATGAAAACTTTACACAATGAATGCATCTTTTAATAAAAATAGCCCACATTTTAAATGTCCCGTGAACCAGGAAATGGAATTAAATTCAAAGAACAACTCGCAACAATTATTGACACAATGCGTTGAATCGCTATTAGCTTCTTCGTTGGAGCAGGTAATTTTTGCACAGGTTTTTTAACTTTTCTCTGTTAACAAAACAATTAAAATCTGGTTGATTAACTTAAATTGTAATAGATAAAGGACCCTCTAATTCAAACCCCAGGACGTTTGACTAGCTTTTTACAGCCTGGTAAAGATCGTGATGACCAAGGTCTGATTTTACCTATACAAACCTCAAACTTTTCAATTCCTCATGAAATGAAAAGTAAAATCTAAAAACTTTATAGACGGTGGATGCGGTGGAATTTTAATCGGAGACAAAGGATTTATTTCATACTCCACACAAGCGTTTTCTACCAAAGTGAAGCTATTTCGATGCATTTGGACGGTGCGTGCGGGTCTTTATGAAACTGTGGCTTTCAAACTGTTTACTAGACCAAATAGTTTGGACAAGCATGTAACGCTTTCTATAATGCCAGCCAAAGTTCTGGAAAAATTCAACGCTTCTTATGAACAATTACGTGACAGCTCCAAATTAATGTAAGTCTCATTTTATTTGTAACTAATTTTCTGCATTAACAAAGATTACAAACTAGCAAATTAATTTCTTTTACGATTACGATATTACTATTACGCACTTCAAACACAAGGCTCGTTACCTACCTGTTCATCTTAAAAAAATTTAGGCGTTTTTATTTCATTTTATTATTTATCCTTCACGTGTGTAGATCATCGACAGAAGAAGAGTATTTGGTTGACGGTCCTGTCGTATTTCTGACTCTTATATCCAACCAAAGTGCATCTTCCGAAACGTTCCGATTGTACTATGAAGGCCGAGGCAGGAAGCAAAATGACTCATTACAATTTCGACACTCCCATTTCATCGAGTCAAAAGGAGAAATTGGTTATCCCCCCAACGCACAGACCAGAATTGCTCAAAATTCAACATCTCGCGAATTAGTCACTATTGTTATTAATCCACAGAGTGGTCCTTTCCACCTGAATTTAATATTTACCCACTTGCAGACTCAAGACACCTGTCTTAATAATATTTTATCGATTGCTGAACCAGAATTAACATTTTACCAAAGCTCAAAAGATGCAAGGAATATCAGCCGGAATAGGTACTTAAACTACAAAACATTTTAATCCCATTAATAAATAATTTACCAGATAATCTTTAAATATGACCTTATCTTAGTAACTGCCTTTGGACAACACAACTTTTGAACCGAGAGTTAGGGGATGACTCTGCAGATGCCTTTATCGTCATTTTTAATAGTGACCCTTCGCATCCCAATGCTCAATTCAGAATGGCATGGCCCTTCTACAAAAAAATGGTAACAATTAAAACAAAACCCCCAAAAACAAAATATTCAAAATGTTGTGTTAACGGTATAGTAAATTGTCAATTTCATTTTATTCGGTTAAAGTTAAAAATCAATAAGCTTAATGGACACGTTTTTATAGATAAGTCCCATTAAAGTTGCTGGAGTGTCTGAGAGTTTGAATGAAAACTACAATGAAAAAGAAGACCAAGGTACACTGAGCTTTAGAAATTTTTTCAATGATCGCAATTAATTCGATGAACACAGAAGATTTTTTTGTGTAGACGGTGGCTGTGGAGGAATTTTAGTCGCAAATCAGGGCTACATAACCTATCGACCGGAAATAGATCAGATCAATACGGATTTCAAATGCATTTGGACTATCCGTGCAAATCGCTACGCCAAGATCTCTTTCAAATTAATTGCTGGAGATATTAATTTCGTTCCCACTGCATATTTGTCAGTAATGCCATTGACATCAATGCTGAAATCCAACTCCACCGATGAGGACCTTCAGCACGCTTCTACAACTATGTAACCACATTTGTCTTCTTAATAAATTTAAAATCATTTCTTGAAATTGCTACATACTCATAAATGCCTATTTTTAAGTTGTTGTCACTGCTACATTTGACGGATCGATTTGTTTGCATTTTTAGATCCAGCAAAGAGGAATATGAAGTTGATGGTCCAATTGTATTTTTAACGTATATTTCAAACTACAGTTCATCATTTCCCCCACACTTCAAATTGTATTATCAAGGGCGAGGAAGCAATCTCATAAATGATACGACTCAATACAGACATTATCATTTATCCGACTCAGGAGGTAACCTAAGATTTCCTACAGAATCAACAGGAGCTTACAATGAACTGACAACTGTTGTGATAAATCCTCATAATCCTGATCAACTGTACTTAAGTTCCACATATCTTGACATTCAAACTGATTGTGTAAAAAATATAGAACCGAAATTGGGGCTGTACCTTATTTCAAATGTTGAAACAGTAACAAATAAAAATACCAGGTTAGCACTCTTTTTAACAGCAGACACATTAAAATCGTCGAAAATTTATTGTCATTTTAATGCAAGAAATTAAATTTGCAGTGTTTGCCTTCCAAACTCAGACCTTGAAAACCGAAAATTGAGCAAAATAGAAAAGGGTTCATTCATTGGAATTTTCGAAAGTTCCAATGCAAGTCAGCAGAATGAGTTTCAATTTGTGTGGTCGTATAAACTGGAAGAGGTAAAGATATTTTTTACATTTTTATTCTTTCATAAATATACTATACATTTTTCGACATAAGTTTCTTGAATTACTGTTTTTTTCTTTGTCGCTAATCGATATTCAATAAGATGGAAAAAACAAAAAAATAGTCTCGGAGAATTTATGTTCAACATGTATTATTATATTTAATGTAATGTAATTACTGGCTATGGTAATGATGATGAATAAGAAGAAACAAGTGAGTGGTTGAGAGTGCCAATTGTTACTGATTGTTTAATAAGATTGGATGGACATTATATATTGTAGCAAGTATGACGTATACAATAGGGTAGTTGATAGTATTGCAAATATATCATGACATTAAACCTATGGAACTGATATGCAAACACAAAAAATCCAACTAAATAGTACTTGCGCAACATGCCATTTACCATTGACACTACCAGCAATAAAATATGGCTGGAAATTCTAAATTGTTGCATTTATTATCTATTTTTCAAATAGCTTGGAAGTGGATAAATTGAAAGGTAGATTCTAGCTGAATCAAGCCACAAATCAAGCGGCTACATCGCGCTGTTATTATCAAGGAAATGTCTGACTGTTAGAAATTTAATTCCAGATGAACATTTGTAAATTGCTTTCCAGGTGGAAAACATTTTGTATACGTTAATCCCTGTCATTGGCTGCAAGGGAATCAGTAAATATGTTCATAAACGAAATAGAGTGTATTCGATACGGTGTTCGAAAGCCCAGTCCAATGTCATCAAGGTATCTCATCCATTTGAATCGCATTCAAGACTGTCAATAAAAGTTGGATTAAACAAATGTTTTCCATTTCCAAAAACAGGCATATTGTGATATGATGGACGATGGTGGTGGTTGGACAATAATTCAGCGTCGTGGGGTTCGGGACATTCCTAAAGGACAAAGAGAGAACTTTAACCGCAATTGGACTGAATACGAGAATGGATTCGGATCGCCCAATGACGATCATTGGATCGGTAAAACTATTTACATTCTCTTTTGAGCTCGGGAAGTTATTTGAATTAGTCAATAACAATTTATTGCAACTCTGAGCTCTTTAGAATGAATATTTTAAAATATCCACGTAGCTTGTGTTTGCCAGAAATTATCAAAATCGTGAATAGGTGCAATAAAAACGTACGAATTAACTATTGAGGAATTTTTCCCACATTTTCAGTTCCAATATCATCCCTCCTAAGAATCATATTCTCTATTTTTCAGTCTGAGTTCACATTTTTACACAGATTCAGTGAAAATTGTTAAAAATCAAGCAACTTGATCGTTTGATTTTTTCCATCTTCAAGGATGTGAATAATACAAATTTCTTTGATAACATTTTCAGGTTTGAAACACATCCACACTTTAACAAAGGATTGTGAGAATGAACTAATGATCACGCTCACCGCTTGGAATGGAACACAATTCTTCGTAAAATACTCAAAATTCCAAATCTCTGGGAAGGAGGACGACTATCATCTCACTATTGGAGATTTCACTGCGGGAACTCTAGGTTTGAAATGATGTCAAACGTATTCGAAAATTGGGTGATGGAAACAACAGAAACATTAATGAAAGACTAATTCTACATTCCAGGCCATTTACCTAATGCTCACATGGATTACAACAACGGAATGAAATTCAGCACATTTGATAAAGACAATGACAAATGGAGTAAAAATTGTGCTATTTCGGCTGGCAGTGCTTGGTGGCACAACAGTTGCTCTCACGTAAGTAAATTATAGCAAGATAAATTGTTAGCGTCCGTAATTGATTGTGGATAAATGAAATAGATGCGATTTCTAGGTTGCCCTCAATGGAGAGTACGCAGACGATGGAACCAACGGAAAAGTTAAGCGCTCATACGATGGAATCTACTGGTATCCTGATTGGAATTACAGTTTTAAGAAAAGTGAAATGAAAATTCGATCCAAATGCTAAACTGCCTCTTCCCCTTCATTATTTCGTTCACTTTTCAATCCGTTGGGATTTTTGCATAAACGTGACATGACATGAAAGGTAATTATCTATGAAATGTGCACTAGGTTAAAAATGTTTTTATAGTAAAAAAATAATTCAAATTCTACTCTATATTTTTTCTTCAAGCGCAGGGAAAATTATAATATTTCATTATTGCATCTTCTATATTTAGTATATGGAAATATTCGTGGAAGTATTTTCCTTAAATTGCATTGGGATTTTTACATAAAAATTTGGTTTTCTGAATAAATCTCTTTGTTACCAAATACACCGTAAAACGCGGTAAATTTTCGATCTCGGGGCGTTTCTTGTTTATTTTTAAAAGATGTTAAAAGCAGGGTTTCGGATATGAAATTATAATTTTGTTTGGGGTTGTTTTTGTTTCGTTTGCTCCATTTTTTATCTTATGAAAATAAAAATCAGCCTTTTTCGGGCATGATTTGTTTGTGGACTCTGGACATAAAAATATCCCAAAGAGAGATAAAATGTGTTCAGAATTCGGAATGGAAGTATGTCTGAATCTTGTTGTAAATATGCCTAGCCTAGGTAAATTGAAGATGTGTTTTTTTACCTGATGTGAAGACAGAGCTGGGTAGATTACAGGGGTCTGAGGTTTAGATTACAGATTACATTTTTGAAAACCTAGATTACAAATTACAGATTATTGTTTCCAAAAATCTAGATTACAGATTACTTCTTGTTCTGAGACTTTAGATTACAGATTACAGATTACAGTAATCTGATTACATTCTAGATTACAGAGTACATTTTTTTTAAATTTTTGCTAATTGCTATACAAAATCAATAAATATGATTCAAGCGTTTATTTTGATTCAAAAAATGTTCAATTTTTGAAAATTGAATCATCAATTCATAAGGAAGTTACACAAATATAAAGATAACATCAAATTTTGAATTGTGGTTTAAACGATTTGAATCCATAAAATAAAGATTAATGTAGTATCAACAAAACTTTTAATTTACTTTGAGGAATGTGACTTACATGCACTTTTCTACGAAGTTGCCACATTGGAAAAAGTTTTCATTTAAATAAATATTATTGTACTCGCAAATTATAAGTTTTCTCCATTAGATTAGAGTCGGAGCATCATACGAATTATAGGCTTAGAATGTTAAGCAAGAAAAAATTAATTTTTTAAATTATGGATTTTGGAAGCAAAATCAAACAATTAAATGAGAAATAAGAGAAAATGTAATCTGTAATCTAAAAAGAAATCTGATTACTTTCCCTGACTATGGATTGGATTGCAGATTACCGATTACATTTGTTAATCTAAAAATCCTAGATTACAGATTACTTTTCTAAAATTGACAATTTAAGATTACAGATAACAGATTACACAAATGTAATAGATTACAGTAATCTGAGATTACCCCAGCTCTGGGTGAAGATGACACTTTCCAAAACTATCTCATACCTTAAAAGATGGGAGAGTTGTCTCAGGTAAAAGTTTCGTTTTTAACCGAAGAACGTGAGACTTTAAAAGGAATTTTGTAATGGTCCATGAGGGGAATTGAGCGTGGGAACGGACACTTGTCAAGAAACCACGTGTGATTAATACTTTAGAAAGGCTTGTGAAAATTATGGAAATTTTATCTTTTTAACGCATCGCTTAAGTTGAAATTATTATGGAAAGGAAATGAGACTTTAATTTAATTTTATAAACAGTGCTTTGGATAAGTTTTTGCTTAAACGGTAAGAGTAAAGATTATGGGAGAAAACAATATAAAAAAGTATGTGAAATGTGAAGAACTCAAAACATATATGTTAA
>JAQFYJ010000850.1:0-11188 GCA_034694685.1 Isotoma anglicana | reverse complement strand
CAGATAAGTTGAGCTGCTAAAAACCTTTTAATTCCTCACTAGCTTAAGCCTTGCTTTCTGCTGTTTGCTTTATTTGCTTTTAAATAATGTGATTATATATAAGCATATTATGCATATCGATTTGAATAAGTTTAAAATGTGATGCTAGCATTGCATTAGAATGGAATTGACAAATATTAATACAATAGGTCTGATCCTAGAACTTCCTCCAACACCAGCGAAGGAAGTGAGGACGACGAGGAGATCTTGGGCTCTGATGATGATGAACAAGAAGATCCACGAGATTACTGCAAAGGTGAGAAATATTTATAATACAAAAAGTTAATCATTTGATATGAAATGTCAATGTTATGTCTTGTATTGAGTTTCCGGTGCAATAGTGAATGGAGTTCTTGACAATCTCGATTTGAAAATAACTAACGTTACAATTTCATTATTATTATAGGAGGTTACCATCCTGTGAAAATTGGCGACTTATTCCATAATCGTTATCATGTAGTACGAAAACTTGGTTGGGGCCATTTCTCCACCGTTTGGTTATGTTGGGATCTCAAGTAAGTTATTCAAATGAATAAATGTATTTGTGTTTTTGACTTGCTACGAATTACTGTAGTTTAATTTTTCTTATCTTGTTCAGGAAAAGTCGTCAGTATGTCGCGCTAAAAGTGGTTAAGAGTGCTCCGCATTACACCGATACTGCCTTAGACGAAATCAAACTACTAAAATGCGTACGATTAATTTACATTTTTTGTTTATGAATCATGGATTTAGTTTAAGTTATGGTGACTAAAGGTAGAATTTATCAATGGTTTAGGTACGGGAAGCAGATCCATCAGATCCTCATCGGGAAAAAACAGTTCAGTTACTCGACGATTTTAAAATAACTGGAGTTAATGGGACGCATGTCTGTATGGTCTTCGAGGTTTTAGGCAATAATCTTTTAAAGTTGATCATTCGATCCAATTACCAAGGAATCCCATTGCAGAATGTAAAAACTATCATCAAACAGGTACGATTTTGTTAACAAATATTTTTTCGGGGATTTAACAACAAAATACCGTTTGCTAAAATACACTTTACTACTTTTATATAGACACTGGAAGCTTTGGACTATTTGCACACGAAATGCAGAATAATCCATACAGACATAAAACCTGAGAACATTCTAATGTGCGTGGATGATAGCTACGTGCGGAATCTTGCCAATGAGGCTACAGTATGGCAAAAACAAGGTGGTCGACTTCCCGGATCTGCAGGTACATTATAGTCATGCATGTTTCAACTATTATTTCATTTCATTTTAGATCCATTGTAATAAAAGTTGGTCGTTGAATTTACTTTCAGTAAGTACTGCCCCGAAAGAATTCCAAGCCTCGAATGCCACTAAAATGTCCAAAAACAAGAAAAAGAAGATGAAGAAAAAGGCGAAGAAGCAAGCTGAGTTATTGGAGCAACAACTGCAACAACTTCAAGAAGCTGAAGAGCTTGACAACATAAATGATGGAGATGACGATGCTGGTGACTCGGAAAGTGGTACACAAACCCCAGCTCAAGGCACTTCCGGTAAGCATATTATTAACTACCGGTAATACAATATTGTTTGAAGGTCGATTATATTAAAAAATTTTTTCACCTTTAAACAGAGAATAGATCTCGTAATACGGAAGAAATTGATCTGGAAAGGGAAGAGGACGACGATGAGAAAGAAACAGAACACAAACATAGTGAATCCACTGAGCGAAAAATTGTGAACAGTAAGAATTTTATTAATGTTGAATTTGTTACTGATTGGAAAAATGAACGGTCGTGTAATTGGTATTACTGAATTTCAACAGTGGAAAACCGAAAGAGTTTTGCAGATCTTCCTGAAGCGGAGATATCTACTACAACCGAACCTCACATCAACGGTCATGATTCTCATATGCATCAGTCCAAGAGTTCAGGAGAGAGTGGGCTCGATACATTGGCGTTGGAAAGTAAGCACGCTTCCTTTTTTATAATGATGACTATTTCTATAAGGGAGAATAATAAAAAATATATACTTACTAATAACTTGCCTATGTTTGTATCTTATCTAGCACCAGGTTGTTCTTCTTCGATGCGGCGTACTACCTCATGCCCCGATCAAAAGGTTGTAAATCGACCGGACCCTGTGAAAGAAGTTTGTGATATGCGAATAAAGATTGCAGATCTTGGCAATGCTTGTTGGGTGGTACGTTTACCTTTTAAATTATTGATTATCTATAATACTCATTCATTTCTTTCACATCTCCTATGGTTTGAAAATAATATTTATTTTTATAGGATCATCATTTCACGGAAGACATTCAAACACGCCAGTATCGGTGTCTGGAGGTTCTTCTTGGGGCTGGATATGCGACAGCAGCTGATATTTGGAGCACAGCTTGCATGGTATGTATTAATCATTGCAAAAATAAAATCTATTTACTTTACAATCATGGCTTAAGAGAATGCATGTCTCACATGATATTTCAATTTTAAGGACATTAAATTTAAAGCATTTTCAAAGTTAATAATTATTATTCGGGAACGTATATATAGGCCTTTGAGATGGCTACAGGGGATTACTTATTCGAGCCTCACACCGGAGACGATTATTCTCGTGATGAAGACCACTTAGCGCACATTATTGAGCTTCTTGGCCCTATTCCTCGCCATATAGCCTTCTCAGGCAAATATTCTCGAGACTTCTTTAACCGAAAAGGTATGAATTGACTAAAATGTATTATAATATTTGGTGCAGTATCAAGAGGCTAAAAGATTTGCTAAAACTTAAACTGTTTATAATTAGGTGAACTGCGACACATAACCAAATTGAAACCGTGGAAGTTATTTGATGTCCTGTATGAAAAGTATGAATGGAGCGAGCAAGACGCGCGTGCATTCTCAGACTTTCTTCTTCCTATGTTAATATTTGATCCTGCCAAGCGGGCAACAGCAGCAGATTGCCTCCAACATCCTTGGCTTAGTTCTTAACCGAGGCCACCGTCCTTTATTCCATCTTTGAAGATCTACCCAAATGCTATATCAACCTTGATTATTATTATCATACTTTTTGCTTATTTCTAGTTTTGTTTTTTACGTCTTTCTTTATGTAACCTCAAAGGTTGTATAATAATAACTCGCAGAACACAGAAGAGAAATCAGATCTTTCTCAATCCGATAATTACTTTCAGTTTTTACGTATTCACTTAATTTATTCGTATTGGTCCCAAAACTTCCATTGTAAATAACGAAGAACGTCTTAATGTAATACCAACTTAATTATTAGTATTATTATTAATCAACCGCAATTTTAAGTGTTATCGATCCCGCGTTATTAATTTAGCGTCCGAATGAACTTGTATCTTTCTTTAGGTGTATCGTATCTGTTTTCGAACTAAAGATTGGGTCACAAAACAATACTAGCTTAGGACAAGTGAAGCTTTAGAGTAATCGCATTACAGGGCTAGGGAAACTGGTGTCTTTGGGCCGAGTTGCCTTCAAAAAATAGAAAACAGTCCTTAGCTTGGCTATCAAATTAATACTTACTTGCATGAGAAAATAATTCAAATTTAGCAAAAACGTGATGAAAATTTCTATAAATGTAAACGACTTATTGAGAAAGAGTTCTGTTGTCAATACAAATCTTCACAGCAGTTGATGATTTAAAGCTTCTACAGAACTCTACGTCTTGTGCTGTATCTTTCTAAAAAAATCTACTTGTACGAATATTTTCCTTCAACTTTATTATTTATTCAACACAAACGATAGAATTTGAAAGAGCAAATAACATTATGAATATCAGGCAAAGAATTATAGATTGAAAATCAATGATGGCAAGTTCTGGGCTTGTTAATTTTCTCGTTACGTTTTTGAATGAATTTTGAATCAAAACATTGAACTTTTTAAGCTGATTTTAAAAGTCAAATTCACTCTTACTTTTAAATTCATGACAAACCAAAAGTGATAATGAATTTTGAGCGTTTAATGTAAATGTAAGTCTTACTTTCTCTGAAATAATATTTAAAAATTACGACGAGCCCCTTCCAACTATAAGTCAGTAAGTACTATCCACAAGCAATGTACAATGAACTAGTTTATTTTTCTTTATTGCAAGTAAGCTCAGAAAGGAAAGCTAAGTCTTTCAGGTTATCTAAACCTACCAACGAACCTAATGCAATCTGAAATGGACCGATGCGATTCTTAAATTTAAAAAAGCTACTAAAATAACTCAATCCATTTGTATAAACAAATAGACGTATAACTACGATGGTCTAACGGCGGCGGAACAATTAGCAGGCATAAAAACAACTGTCTTTCTTTTAATTTTTGAGTACCTTAAAAAATTATTATTTGCGTAATTGCGTATGACTGAGCATAAAAAATGAAATGAATTTTTTTTGTTTCGATGATAGAATGAATTGGTACAAATCGTGATTGATGGATAGTTACGAACGAAAACGAATAAGTAAAATAATGTCTTATTTATAATAAGTTACAGTATCTTAATATACGAAGTAAATGCAAAGAATTCCATCTCGATGTGTAGAACTTTTGGTAAAAGGAGCCGTCCATGAATGATCCAGGTAGAGTGTGCTAATATTATTGTACTGCATTTTGTAATGTAGAGATACATCCATCCACTCCTTTGTTGGATGTCAAAAGTCAGTGGTCAAAAGGAGACGTTCGAATCCTTATGAAATTTACTTCGGACCTCATCTAGTAGGTTATTTAAAATGATGTAACAATAATATTAGCAAAATCTATCACATGATTACATGGATAATCACAAGTAAAAATGTAATAAAAATAGTGACTTTTAATAGGGGAATGAAAAAGTCTGGCATTGGTAGGTTGTTTTCCTGGTCTCTCATAAAAATATGAAGTAAAACTGTAAAAACTCGGATCAGAGATAAAAAATGGTTATGTTTTATTATAGTTACTTTAACCCTCGATGTACCAACCCGCATAATATAATTTACCTCTAAAATGAAACTTTGCGTTTTATTTCAAAAAAATACTGTACGGAAATAGCTTTAAGTTTAATAGTAAAAAATAAACGGCTCCGAGTAAACTATTGAGGACTGACTGAACTTTTGTCTAGTGAATATTACACAAGATTTTGATGCACATTACGAACAGCGAAAAAGGAAGTGTTATAGTTTCTAATTTTGCTGGAGTGGTGGGGGTGGTATTTTATGAGCGTTGACTTTAGTGCGCAAAACTAAGTAACAATGATTAATTTCATTATTAATTATTATTATTACCACCTACTACTATTTCTACTACTTAAGTACTTACCCCAAAGTAAATGTTTAGCATTATAAGATCAACCCAACATATATAATACAATACATTACCTACCTACCTTTTTAGTCTTTATATAAGTTCATCATCATGAATTAATTAATTAAAATATTTACCCTATGATTATGGATTATGTATGACTTTTAACTAAGGAAATTTAAATGAACTGGAATAAATAATAGCGTTTGCCAGTCTCGATTGTATTTCTTATTGTTGTGCTGAATATTTCTTTATTACATTAGGTGAGCTCAAAGATGCAACCGTCGTTGTGCTGTTGATTTATGTAAGGCATAGTGGCAGAAGGACTTTTCACCACTTTCAATTTTTTATCTGAAATCATTACCTTTACTTTTAAAACTTGCTGAATTTCATGTACGCATCCCTCAGTATATTTACAATCCCTATTATTCAGAAGCTACAAGTAAAGTTCTGTCATTTCTTTGCGTAGTCGTTAAGGACTCGCTTACTACTACAAATCCTGACGTTTTTGTGTAAACCATAATCTGTAGGTCTGTAGAAACCGGTTAAAATTATGGCTAGTTTGTGTGGCGAACTGTCATAAATCATAGCATAATTTCAAGATATACTCGTAGTTTTGATGCTAGAAGTGCTATTATTAACAATTTATTAATTCAATCGTCTAGGTTATTTCTAGCCACCTTCATCTAATATTATGTCCTTTTGTTTCTACTATCAATTCACCTTTGCCTTGACTCCAAAGTATAATGGTCAAAACTTAAATTTACTGCGATTAATCGGAAGTATTTTATTTGAAAACTCATTAATGTAAAACATTAGAAAACTGAAAAGGCGAGATATACGTTAGGCAATTAAAATTATAGTTTGATGATAAAAATGACACGATGAAATTTAAAATATTGCCTTAAATTAGCAAAGCTTTCTACTGAAATTTGACATTATTCAATGCGAGCATGATTCAAAATGCTAACATAAAATGTCAAAAAGTTTCTATTATATCTTTCACAATATTGTATTTTGTAGTACTTGATGAGGGAAAAAACTAACTTGCATGGATTGATTACATAGTAAAAATAATAGTGTGCAAAGCATTTTTTAATGATTTTTAAAATGCAGGAAAACTAAAAACTTTACAGTAGTATCAAACAACAGATATAATGGAAGGAAAAGTCAGAAAGTGGTTTGACTAAGAGAACATCAAAATGCATGTCGTACATAGCCCAAACTTGTATTTATTTAATAGTTTACATTTTATATCCCTGTCACTTGTGATAAAAGAAACAAAAATCTTTTTGGCTTTTATAAATTTCATATTCTTAAAGATACGCAGATATAGATATTTTGCAGTACACCTCTAAGAAAAATTCAAAATTAATAATTGTGAAATTTTCCGGTGTGAATGAAACATTTTATAAAATGAAATAGTCCTGCGCTTGGGTAGAAGGTCGTACAGCGTCGTTTGAAAAGCTAAAGATAGACACAGACCCCTTCCATAATTTCGGTCAATGAAGTGAATTCGAAGTGCTTCGACTTACTCACAATTTCATGCACGAAAAGTTTACTTTATGCTGTAAGATTAGCAAATCAAACTCAAAACCTCTGTCCTATATGTTTCACAGTAAAATGCCAACTAAATCTTAATCAGGATGTGTTAAAGATTTTGAGAACATGTCACTGCCCCTATGGATGCAATAATGGTAAAACTTCAAAACAACTTAGTCCAAAAGTCATCATCTGTGATGTGTCGAAAAAACCAATTCAAAAACATTCAGTGAGCCATAAACCTTAATACGAAATCTTGTTTTTGTTTACTTGATAACTGATCGCCTAATTTTCATTACAAAATCCAGGACATTTTTTAACCAGCATGATCTATATTGTGTTTTAATTTTATGACTCAAATTATTTAAGTGGAAAAGGGATTGAATTCTATTTAATCAATTACATAAGACAATTAAGATAAAAAAATTTGAACATAATGTAAACGCATGAATAATAGTTACGCACAAAAATACTTATAATAGTACTAGTACAATGTTATATCTGCTCAAAAAATTAATAATAATGAAGTGAGGGAGGATGGCTAATATATTTGGAGTAGAGACAGTGGTAGTAGTGGTAAGTGTAAGAGAGGAAAAGTCCAATAAAATTGACACTTTACAACGAAAAGACATGATCATTTCTATTTAATGCAAAAGGTAGCAATTATCTGTCAGATGATCTAGGTACTTTCATGCGAATCTGTTAGCGTCAAATAATAATTGATAATTGCTGATGCATAATGAGCTGTAGGCAATACATATCTTGTTCTGGTTGTGATTGTATGCACACAACCAATTATCAGGTAAGTTTAAAGCAATTGATATACAAGACTTCAATAAGTATACGAATATTATCGAAACTCGTTTACCGTACTCTGATTTTTTGAATCCCTTGTCAGCTTTCTGCAGTTATCTTCACCACATTAAGTTAAGTAGATTTGACATATTTATTATAAAAAGTCAAAGGAGTACAAGCTACTCATAAATACAACAATAATAAAAATAAATTAAAGGACCTAAGGTGTTTAATAAAGAATCTAGGACATCATCGAAACATGAATTACAAATGATGAACTAATAAAAAGCATTTAATGTCATTCAAGCAATCCCCAATGAGTGTGAACTCGCCTATTATTCTACCTAACTCAATAATGAAAGCATGTGGCTTATCTTTAATGTGCATGCAATATGTACATATAGTAAGTAGACGATCAACTTTTTCAGACAAAAGTGAAATTTTTACTCCCATAATTTAGCTTCAACTGTGATTGATGAATTCAATTGAATGAGATGCACAAGAACATTTAGGTATGGCTGTATTCAGACAATGCATTGCATGATTTTGTATAATATATTACCTAATAGGTTGATTAAATTCACAATTTACTCAACTTGCATTCTTATAAATGCACATTGTGCATCCGTTGCTGTTTTTTGCTGATTCAGTATTGTAAACAATATTAAAATGCATAAAGGCATAATAAATTTTGTAATATTGGGATGTCACGATTGAAAATGACGAAGTGGTCAACAAAAAAAGATCACTACCAACTACGGTATACTACCACAATTACTACGGCGGTCCACCCCTTCTTCCTTCCTTCTTGTGATGATGGTTCTTTCCTTCCCTCAAATCATTGTTTAATGTCCCTTAGAAGATTTCTTAAAGTGACTATCCGTTTTGTTGCATTGCGATTTTAATGAATAGAATCATGAGTTCCTCCCTTGATAGATTTTGGATTTTAATCTCATTTGTTCTTACTGTCTTCCTGGTTCACTAGGTTGATGTCTTGGAATATATAAAGACGAGGCCATGGGTTCTCAAATTCACATTCAGTCGTAAACGTCTCAAGGAATAATTGTGTTTACAAAAAGATTTATTTTTTGAAATTTAAACGTAAAATCGGAATATCATCATGATTTCAAAGGTGGGTTTTCAGTTTTTTTACGGATTTAACTTATACATGGACTTTCTGATATGAGGAAGTGCGAATTTATCACTTTACTTTGAAAGATTAGTCTAGTGTATAATTTTAAAAAGTTACTAAGTAAAACCTTCACAATTTAAAAAATCTAAATAATTCAAACTAAATTTTTGATACAAATCTTAAGCTTAATCTTGATGTTAATTTAAACAATTCATTTAATTAAACATCTCCAATTGTACCCAAGTCAAGGTGACAGGGTTAATCATGGTTGACTTCAATTTTAATTTTGATCCTAGGTTGCCATAGTTGTCGCTCTTTTTGCTGCAGCCCACGCCGGTCAGGAGGCTCCCCCAGCAAAAGCTCATTCGTACTCAGTGCCATCAGTTGCCAAGGTTAATTTTTAAACCTTAATCTTAAAGATTTAAACTTGACAAATGTAAAATTCATAAATGAAAGTATTATATTGCTCTAATTTCCCTTATAGGTTTCATACCCAGCACCAACGATAACTAAATCTGTGGAAACTTACTCTGCTCCATCCATTGAAAAGACAACGACAATTACTCGAACGATCACTGCCCCTCTCAACGCTCCAGCTGTCAAGAGCGTTCAATATTCTGCTCCAGCGGCCCCAATTCTCCAACAACAAGGACAAGGAATATTGTATGCAGCTCCAGGTTTTAGTGGTCATGGGCTCGCTGGTCAAGGGTATGCTGGCCATGGACTCGTCCTCAACGGACTCGCTGGTCACGGGTACGCTGGTCACGGATACGCTGGTCACCAATATGTCGCTGCAGCTCCAGTTGGTCATGTTGCCGCAGCTCCAGCTGCTTATGCTGCTGTCCCAGCTTACAGTGGCTACGCTCAAAAGGGATATCTTGCCCCAACTTTGACCCTGGGTGTTCAATCTTTAGGCTACGCTGCCCAACCAGCTTTGGCTGCCTATGCTCCAGCAAAGGGAATTAATTACGCCACCACTTATGCCGCTCCATCTTTGGGATACAGTCTAGGCGGTCATGGTGGACAAGTTTATGCTGCCGCTCCCGTCGTTGCTGCCAAGGGAGGACATTATGGACATTAAGTGTTCATGTATTATGACTTCGACAAATGCTAGCAAAACCTAAGAACAAGTATTATTGATACCACTTTCCTTTTCATTTTCAAAGTTAGTTAAAACTAATTTAATTATGTGTACATTCCCGTTAAAATTAGAAAGGATGATTGTTTGTCGAATGTTTGTTAAAATAATTTGGACTTCCTAGAAGTTCTGTGTGATGTATGAATGCATTTAACTTACTCTTAACTAGTCCAGCATTTAGCTGTTGGGATGCTACAAATTCTTCCTTTAGAAATACGAAATAAAAGATCCCAACCCAACTACTGACCAAAGAATCGTTTTAAAATGTAAATCAAATAATTGCTTCAATTTTATTCCAGCATGAATTTATCCTTTAACGTTTTAAATTCTTTTACGCTCTAAAATGGTTTTGCTGTCCAGCTACAGAATGAATCCAATCAAAATATGACGAGACACGAGTGTATACGGAGTAATTGGAACATTTCTTTGCCCCAAAGGAAGAAATTCCACAAAGGACCTTTTGCTTTCTGGAGCTACAAGCAATTGGGCCGCCAGAATCTCCATTACCTGAATTTATTGTAAAATTTAAATTACTTTTCAATGAGCTACAAAGACAATGACAATTTTTCAGTTTTCCTGAAAGTAATAAGCGTACAAGGAGTAACTTTGCCATTAGGTGTTCCTGTGCAAAACATGTCCGCAGTGACGTTAGCAGCCCCATTGAATACTTTAGAACACTCTCTCCACTCTACCAATGGAATATCAATTTTTCTCATTTGCTTTGTCCACCTTCCATTAGGGTCAAATCTCCCAAATCCCGTAACGGTTCCGTTACCTTTTAATATAAAATTATTAAGCTCTTTGAATCAGCTCAAACGAATAATTTTCAAGGGCTTTTTTACTCTGGTATTATTCGTACCTCGAAGACTGAAATTCTTCCTTGATATAGGAATAGGTTGCACCCTCTCATTAAAAACGAGAGGTTTCTCAAGCTTGATAAGCCCTACGTCAAAAATGGGATAACTTCCTTTTTTCCCATCAGACGACAGTGTACTGAATTTGAAATCTGGGTGAGGGAAAGTCTTTTGGCCACGAATTACTTGTTCAAACTTTTTTATTTCGGGATCTTTCGTTGCCAAATCATGCGTTCCTGCAGTGATCCAAATTTTTCTAGGACTTGCAAAGACTTCCATGTCCTTAAAGTACAGACAGTGTGCTGCAGTTATGATAAACTCTGAATTGTAGACAGTCCCACCACACTTAAAAATTAGAGTGGAGTTCCAGATCTTCTCGATAAAGACTTGATAAGGGAATTCTCCGGGTTGCACTTCTTCTCCTCCAACTATTTTAAC
>JAQFYJ010000849.1:0-11188 GCA_034694685.1 Isotoma anglicana | reverse complement strand
TAGATAAAAAATGTTAGACTTTTACAATAATGACAAATGACAAATGCGCAAGTTACTTAATTGAGAATTTTGATTTAGTTTTCAAGTAAAAAGAAATTATATCTTGAATTTTCGTAAAATTTTCCCGTGTGAACAATAATTACTAGGATCAACAAAATTTACATGAATAAATCGAAAATATGTATGAAGGTAGATAAAAATAGATTAATTTTCATTGCCAATAACTATATTTAAAAGTAATTTTCAAGATCGTGGCAAGAGTTTTGATTATCTATTTGTTACGAGATTGTACTACTAGTATATAGTACATGGGTAGTGATAATACTATAATAATAAAATTTAACTCGTATTTTTGTAATCTCGATCTCGGATTTTGGAAAGATTTCATTGTTTGGAAGGCCAGCTTTATTACATATTTTTGCAGCAATAAATTCTAGCATTTATATGAATATAGTTTCAAAAAAACTGATTAAAAATTCAACAAGATATATGCGAGTTATTAGCATATTGCATTTATAATATATTGAATACAGCCTAAAAATCAATATAACTAAGGTACATGCATAAAAAATAGGTATGACTGCGCGGTGATAAACCAGATCAAAATCTCTTTTGATCCGAAGGTTGCCAATTTACGGAAATTGAGCAACGATAAGAGGACTATGCAATACATATTTCCGTTGAGCATTTGCATCTTCCCCAATTGTTGCAATCAATGTTGGAGCAGTATTGTAGATTCCAGGCCGAGTAACTGCAATTTTGTATTCCAACTTATATGTGTTCATAGGTGAAACATTTAGCACCCAACAGGTTTGTCCAACAAAAAATAATTCATCTCCGGAAGCCTTTAATCCAGGTCCCATTGTTGATCTAAAATAACAGGGGTGATCATTTATTAATTTTCTCACAGAAAAAAAGAAAAAAAAGAAAATGACACTAACACGTTCGGATTCTTTTCCATTTGAAGACTTATCTTTCCAGGCATTTTGGAATGAACTAATAATTCAATCGGACACATATGACAAGGATTATTGGTAAAGTCATGAGAGCTTCTACTTTCATGTTTAAGTTCAAATATCAGGCAGTTTTCTTCCAAAGAGAGTATGTTTTTAATGTCAGCAACAATAATTCGGCTACATCCATTCACAGCATGATTGTTTCCAAATGGCTGCATCATCCAGTGAAAGGCAAGCGATATGTCTTCCGTTTTGGAGAAAGTATCTCCGGTATCTACGACTTTAACAATTATATTTCTCGATTCCATAGGTCCTAACTGAACACAATTCTTGCTCTCGTCTCTCGAACTTTCTGAAGTAGAAATGTGAAACTCATCTATCTTTAATTCTTGGTGGTCGAAGTCGACTTTGTTAATGAAGATGTTGCGGTCCTGTAAAATGCATTTAAAATTATAAATTGACATGTTTCAGGAACAATTAAAACAGTATCAAGATCATGCTTTCTTACCGGGGTGAGATTATGAGTGCGTATCAGGCCTATGGATTTTCTTGCATTTAGCAGTTTCAGCGTAGAATATTCCAGCTTCAGAAAATTAGCCAGTGATACTTTTAAACACATTTTAGCAATTCTATGGGTTCTGGATCTTTGATTAGCGTCAACGGAATGAAATCGATAAAGTATAAGGAGGTTTAAATAGGCGAATTCACCAGATTGTGGTGCTCTAAAAATACAAGGAATTCGACACGTGGAGGCCGAATTAAATAAAGCTTTACAACTAGTAAAGTTTTTCTTAACAGATACTATTGTTAAGCCAGAATTTAAGCACGACGAGGAATGTATTTCTAAACAGTCTTGCATTTTATCCATTGCAATCACGAAATCTTCTATTCTATCCTTCTGCTCTGAGTCCAAAGATTTATCACTTAAAACTATTTGAAACTCTGTTGACTGAGAATGGTACAGCGACGAAGGTACTCCTTCCAAATGAGCCTAAACATTTCAAAATCATAAACAAATCATAAATAAACAAAAATAAATAAAATAAAATAAATTTATATTTTTTTACAAATAAAACAAGTTCATAGTTTTTACTTGTAAAAGGGGCATTTTCTCTTCGACAATAATTTGATTTCTTAAGTCTTTGGCATATATACGGCCTATCCTCTCTGCCTTTGTTGAGTTCAAACGAACTCCTTTCATTACAATTTTCTGTTTGAAAGGCACCCGTAATGTCAATAGTTCCAGCTCATAAAAAATTCCATCAAAACACAAAGTTCCCAAGCTCGAGGCACGCAAAGAAAATCGTATCTGAAAATGAATGAATGTTATTAAATCTATAACAAATCGTAAGTCTAATTTAACTTATTTGAATAATTTACCGTTTTAGTTTCTTCAGGCTGCAATTCTAATTCTTGAATAATCGAAGCGTTTACACAATCTACACCTTCCACACTTAACCTTATATTTCTCAAAGAAATTTCAATGCTTAAAGGGTTTTTAAGAGGAAGTTCCACGTAAAACGTTTCTGTTCATAAAATTTAAAAGTAATAAATAATAAATTAAGTTAAAATTTAAAATGGCATGACAGATTCTGAAATATATGTTTGTTTACCATTGCAAGGCACATAAGGATTAATAGTATTGTCACTGCCAGAATGAAAAATCATTTTAGAAGGCTTAAACGCTATCACAGGATTTTTAACATATTCTTTAATAACTTTTTCTTCCAATGCATCCCAGCTAAAATCAGCAAACAAATTAACAATTTTTTAATTGGCCAAATTCAATATTGTCGACAACTAAAAATTAGGTATACCTTTCAAATAATTCATCATCCAGAGGTGGTGCATTAATGATTTCTCCGGTTGGTAAACTTGAAACTGCAGTTCTAACTACAATATCACGAAAAACAACATTAGGAATAAAAAACTCTTGACACGTCTCTTGTTCTTCGTGTTTCTGAAAAATATAAAAATAAAATTACTATATTATTGAAAGCCACAGTCACGTTTGAAACAAAATCCATCGCGAAATACAAAATTCATCAATTATAACTCACAGCCATAGTGGAGAGATATTCTTTATAGAAAATCTGTATTTGATAGGAAGGCTGAGGTGTAGGCGTGACTAAAAGAGACTGAAGGTAATTGGAAAGACCTTTAGTCATCTGAAGATTGCTTTGGTGTCGTGCAATCGTAAAATGTACATGGTCCTCAGCAAATCGCCAACCTTTTCCTGAATACACTTGCGAAGCTTGAAGATAGCAATTGAGAGAATGTCTTTTTAATCCAGCCTTTGAGTACCTATGTCCTGTTAAGAATGGGATATCCAAAATCAAAATCACTCTTTATTCCAGTAACGAAAAAAGATTTAATGCACATCAGAATTATTAAGCTTAAATATTATACCTGCTAGCACACAATGCAGGGCATATTTCCGTGGAGAGTTGAGACGAAGGAATGCATATGCAGCTTGTTCAAGCATTAAGGCTGAACGAAGATCACATTCTTCCGAGGTCATTCGAATGAATGTTGCTGCAGCTTCCCCATTATTGTCCAATTGTTTCAAACAATCACAGCATATCAAAGTGCATTTCGTAGCAGAGTCGACATTTCTAGAATTAACAAAATTCTATGTTATCTATCCTACAGTTAAGTTCACTTCAATCTTTGGAGTTTGGAGACTAGAAAATGTTATTATTATTATATATATATAAATAATCAAGTGCCATATATATCTTACCGACAATGATCGATATAATGATTTAAAGCATCCCCAATGTAATGAACTGGAAACGCCCGAGGATCTGCTAATGGTGGCTCGTTTTGTGACATCATGAAATGAGAAACGGCAGCCATCTCTAAGGATGATGCAGAGTACACCCAAGCAGAATCTGCTAAGAAGTCTTTTTTTAGTTGATGATATAAATGATAAGCTCCAGCATAGTGTCCAAACAAAAAGTACACATCGGCCAACTTCCTACTCATCATCTCTAAAGAATCGCTGGCATAACTGAAAAAAACAGGTACATATGTTTTTATTTAATGTCAGGAAAGTATTCGCTTGATTGAATGCTTACAAAACCGATGAAGCTGCTTTGGCCCCTGATCCAAACAACCTTTTTGTGGCACTGAAAAACGATTTGCTCATACCTCTTCTGTTCACTATCTGCAAACATTGTGACATTTTTTTCACAAATTTCAAATTATCTACAGATTAAAAACAAAATTAAACCATACCGATTCATGAAGTATACGACTTTGCCTTTCCATGTAGGGTAAAAGTGCTTTAGAAATAAATTCATTAACACTGGTTTGAATATTTTTTAAATCATCGGCCGACAAATGCTTTCCTCGAATTATGACATTTCCATTATCTTTGGAGACGTTAGGCACTTCCCCATTCTGGTTAACAAAGAGACTAGATTTCTCGGAGTCTGGGCTCAGTGGGTGGAATAAATCTGATTTCACTATTATGTCATCTTCAGGAACTTCATTCACGTTGATAATACTTTTATCATCTTCCTTCGACTGTAAAAAAATATTTAAACTAAAATATATTTCACCGTAAAAGATATACTAAGCGCAAAGGCGACAAGATTTTAAACATCATTCTCTTACATTATATTCATCTTCATGAACAAAGCGAGACCAAGGGTCAGTATAACTTGAATTTTCATCACTATTTGCTTGAAGCTGCAACATGTAGCAAAAGTTACCACCATATGTTGTTCGTAAGCTTTGATACATGGCATCGGCACTATTAAATTTTAATAATAAACAATTATTAATTATCATTAACTTAAGGAGGAACATTTTATTCTTTTTCAAATAACAGGTGCAAAATCTAACCTTGTCTGATCTCCAGAAGTTTCATGGAGAACTAAATAAAATTTGAGAACCGAAGAAAACGCCCACGTGGTTGGCCATTCACTCTGATGCTGCTGTTGCAATTTGCTTAACTTTAATACAGTATTTGCTAACTCGTCCGTTGTATTTCCTTCAGTTGACGACATAACTAATATGCAGGCCATAAAATGATGCAGAAATTCATGCTGACTGATTTGGGCTTCGGAGTGAAGTCTTATAAACGTTTCTCTCCATGAGTCAAACCAAGGGGTACTTGCCGGAACTTCAATCTTGTATTCAGCTCCACAACTTTTTTCTCCCCCAAGTTTATAAGACTGAAACTTTGATTCATCTTCTTCAAAAATAGGAGGTACATTTTGAGCAACTGCATTGTTTAAAATTTTTCGATTTCTTTGAGAATCAAATATAGATGGTTTCCAAGTAGTGATGTCCACAGGGGTTATGCGAAGACTCCTTGGAATTATCTTCTGGCCACTGCTTGGTTCCATCCAATAAACTATAACCACGGAAAAATATTTAAAATACACCTTGGTTGAGTTGCTTTGCAAACAATATAGAGGAAACATTACCTTCAGTTTTAAGTTTTGCAAAAGGCATAATTAGTTGAGTAAACTTTAAGTTGTTCTTTTTTACTAATGATTCTGCCGCTGGTGAGCATACTACGCCAACTCGAGGGTTGTACGTAGACGTTACGAACTCTTTTGCTGACATAGATCCGACAGGAAACGCTTCCCTTACTTTATTTTGCATGATTTTCGTTTTTCTGGAAATTTAAATGAAAACGTAATTGAAAACTCAATCGCATTTCACATTAAAACAGCTTTTCTTTCAGACATTACAAAAAAACTCACCGTCAGATTTTAGGCAAGAGTTCAATCAGAGAAAAAATTACTCCAGCTATTGCAATTTAATTGAATTTCAGATGTTCCAGTCAACAATAAAACTAGTACATAGTAGTGACTAGTGACGAGAAGGAATATCTAGGGAATACGTTCATAATTTGATGAACAATTTATGATTTAATCATTTTATTTTCCAATTACATAAACTAAAAGCTATTTCGCTCGTCTTGTCCCTGTCGTCCCCCGTCCCGTCCTTGCCTCTTTACTAATTTCCTGTATTAAATCCGAAGTCACTACACACTAGTAGCCAGTTTGACAATTATTTTAACAGTCCAGTCACAAATCACCATTCACCATTCACCGTACAAGTTAATAAATTAGAAGTTTACTCAAGTTTACTGCATAATATGTAATAGATAACTCCATAGTTTATAAATCTAGTTAGTCCATATTTGATATTATTGAGGTGTAAATTTAAGTGTCACGTATATTTCAGAAAATATAAACTAACTTTGGCAAGCATTTCCGTAACTTTGCACCAACCACCAGCCAGCCAGCAGAATAACTTTAATTTTTAGTCTCCACGAATTTGTCTTCCGTTTCTGCAAAATAATATTATTGACTGCCTTGAAATTTACAATAATCCGCCCTATCACACTTTCTTCCTCATAGAAAACATGTCTTTATGGTCAATTTCAAGTGGATAGTGGATACAAATATATTTCTCATGTCATTTGATGGAAACAAATTTTTTTTAATGAAATGAATCGTTATACATTATATTACAGCTTACAGGCTGTGAGTTCTTACACCTACATCGCTACAGCGTATAGGGCAAATTATGGGATACCATATTGTCTTTTCTTTTTAAAGAAATTTTAAGAAGGTATGGAATTAAGTTTTAACTCCCAAATATAGAGAAAAATATATCAAAGCGACAAACATCATCTCTAACATTTGACAGAAGCTTTTATTTTAAATCCACAACGAAGCATTTTTCTTCTTTAAAAAGATGCATGTATCAAGCGTCGTTACATATTATCTTGAATGTTATCTAAGCTAAACGTGGGAAAAAGAAAGAAATCTCTCGGCATCATTTACATTGAAAAATGAAAGTATGGCTTTCACTGCGAAAGCCATTTCGTATTTGGATTGGAGATTGGATACCCTTTCCCTAACCATCTTATTTTATGAACTTAACTCCGATGAAAGTTAATTTTTTAAACTAGGAGCTGCCATTTCAAAAGTACTTTATTAATACTGTTACTGAATAGAGAACAGGACTTGATGGAGTATAAAATCACAATATTGCATGTATACGTTTTGCAGAAACGTTTTAAGACGTTTAAAGAAAATTTGGAATGCTTGTTTTAAATTTTAAATACATTTATGGAAGACAATAATTAGATACAAGAAGTTTCTTTTGTTTCCAAATTATTTTTCATTTTGATACTATATAGTTGAGCAAGCGTTCACAATGGCTGAAACTGCCAATTCAATTTCTTCAAAAGTCATATCCCGTCCTACACTTAATCGTAAAGTTCGTCGCGCTTCTGCCATGGACAATCCAGATGAAATCAAAATACCTGTCAGAATACATTTATACATACAATTATTAGCCTATTTTTAATTTATCATATTGAATCGACACATATAAAGACCAACAACTTAAAGATAATTTGAAAAATACCTGATGGTTCACCTGTATGAGAATGACAAGCTGCACCTAAACTTGCAAATATTTTCCCATTGCATTTTTCGAGAACGGTAGAAGCAAGAAGTCCGTCTGGTAAGCAAACACTTAAGGTATTTGGTAATCGTTTACCCACGGAGAAATTTATTGACAGACCGTCTATTTTGCTCTGAAAATGTAATTTATTGAGTCAATTGTTTTTATTACACCAACTATAGGCTGGGGCCAGTATTAAAATCACTTGTACATGTTAAATAATATCTCTAAATCGTACCTGTAACTCTTTTGCTAAATAATCTCGACAGTTCTGCATTTGTTCAATATACAAAGTAATATTGCCTGTGACAAGCTTGGCTGCATGACCAAGTCCAGCTATCATAGGGGTATTTTCAGTGCCTGGTCTATATCCTCGTTCCTGACCGCCCCCCTGTACCAGAGAATATACATGGGTCCTATTTCCGATATCTCTGGCATACAAGGCTCCAATTCGCGGCGCATAAAACTATATAAAAATTAAAAATCTTCTTACATCATCAAATAAATTGAAAGTTTAAAACTGTTCTTTAAAAAATGCTTTATTCCTAGTATTACCTTGTGTCCAACAATAGTCAAGTAATCTACCCCCAGTTTCTCAACATCAACTTGTATTTTGCCCAAAGTTTGAGCAGCATCAGTATGAAAAAGAATCCGTGGAAGTTTAGCCATCACTCTTTTCATGTTAATATCTTTCAAATGATTTCCAACGTCTTCTATGGGCATTATTAAGCCGGTTTCATTGTTAGCGTGCATTATAGATAAAAAGCATGTCCTGTCGTTTATATGCGAGAGCACAGACTCTACATCCAGATATCCAGAGGATTTGTTTACTTCCACAACTGACAATTCTATTAAAAAATGCAAGTAGGTTTTACATTTTCATGACAATCCATCAAGTACAAAATTGAATATTGAAGTCTCTTCAACGTCATAATATTATAGATTCAAAAAGTAATTTTATTATCTTAACACCCGCATTTCCCAGTTGCTCTTCTTGGCGAAAAACTTTTATCACGGAGTCGTGTTCAACATTTGACGTTATCACATGCGGCTTCTCATCACTTTTTAAAGTCTTTGCAGCTGATCGAATAGCAGATATAATAGCGACATTGTTTGCCTGCATAATCAGAATAGTAAGATTGCTTTAGTAGTTTTATTGCCGATTTACATCAATCGATACGAATAATATCAATACGATTAGCATGCACATAAATTAATATATATGGTTGGACTTACTTCCGTCCCTCCTGATGTAAATATAATATCATTGGAGTTCCCATTTATCATTTCAGCTATATAATTTCTGCTGGCTTCTATCACAGACCTCGCTGATAATCCTAAGAAATGATTAGAACTAGGATTCCCCCATGTATCTTTCAAGCATTTATAAATCTCTTCAATGACAGACGGATCCAAGGGAGTAGTAGCGTTATAGTCTAAATAGACAGGAGATGTTGCCTTCTTACTTGACATTTTAGATCTTAAGTAAATTTCTTGTATCTTAGAAAATTGAACGTTCTTAAAATTCAGCAGTACAACAGATGTGCAATTTACATGACGATGAATGATACAAAAAATACCCGCTTTTTGCAGTAGTATCCGTTTTAGTGTCAATAAGTCAATATCCTATCCTTCTAGCTCCATCCACGTTTGCAACTGCAAATTGACTAAAAAATGTTAATTAATTGTTAATTTTATTTGTTCAATCAACCCTTTCCAATTCCAAATGCGCAAAAAGCCTCCTCTATCTATGACTTCTATGATATTAACAAATACCATTCATTACAGAAGCCATTTATTTGCACGCAGTTCATTTTTACTTATCTTATTTTTGCGTGTCTACTCTGTGCTCTGCTGTGCGTGCTTCTCATAGACTAAAAGTTAGAAATAAATATTTTATTTGTGCCTGCTCAGTCTCATCTCAGTTTAAAACTATTCTTGTTTTCTAAAAAAACGTCACATTTTTATGTCCGATACTGACTATATAAAATTATTAAAATTAATCTACTTGAAAGTTGAAGCATATGAATTTTCATACACAATTCACAATTTTCTTTATTTCATATTAAGTCAATATTGAAAAGTATTATTAATTTAAATAATTCAAAATCGACATTTCTACAATTCCAGAGTACAATTCTTATAAATTACAAATAAATATATTCTTTCATAAAGGTTAAGGTTTCATATCATTAATAAATTTAATAGACTATAAATTCTATCACAGACTAATATTATAGGATAAATTTCAACTGTCTAGCAAGGAATGAAGAGTTTTCTTGGTGTACTCGTAGGCAAGAAATAGAGCTCCAGTTGCCGGAAATGTTCTCACAACTGTCGGTCCCAAACCATTATAAAGTGCTCTAACTCCTAAAATATATATACCAATTTTTATTGAAATATGTGTATTTAAAATTCAATCTAGCATGTAAATTTCTAGAAATACCTTCTTTCTTAACTATATCTTTCATGCAGTCAATCATGGTAATATTTAGTTTATTGATTTGAATTCTTGATTTAACTACATCTGCTGGAAATATAACAGTCCAAAGAATTACTCCACCAATTCCTCCACAAATCACCGTCCGAAAAGGTCCTTTAAAAATAAAGATACACGTCAATCATTTATAAATGTAAAAATGCATGTGTTTACTATAGACATAATCTTATTAATCATTGAAGGCTAACCTATTTCATCTTTTGTTTTTCCTTGCGGGGTTAAAAGATAACGACTTATTTCGTATCCTCCAAAAAAACAGAAATAGCCAGGCATTTCGCGAGCAAATGTTGAAGTCAGGCCGTGAAAAAATCCACGAAATCCTTCTTCCTTGAAAATTTGTCGACATAAACTCATAGGACCAACCTATTTATGTACATATTATTGAGGAATTAATAATAATAAAATCATTTTGAAAAAATATACAATTGTGGGCTTTTTTAAATTGCCTCTGGTAGTTGTGAGGGCCCAGCGCTTGTCCCGTTTGTTCCTGAAAGCGTTGTTGTCTCTCTCATGGCCTGAAGTCGACATTTTACTAATTCTGTTGGACAAAGTGTCAGAGAAGAAAAGAAACCAGCCAAGAATCCAGATGATGCGTGGTAAATAGGTCCCATTTCTTCTACTTTCTTTATAATAATTTAAAACTTTATTTATTTTCTAATCCAAGACTATAATGATAATGAATTTTACCTGTCGAGTCAACTTCGCTACAGCTTTCTGACAGACACCGTAGGCTGCGAAAAGTATTGAGTTTTCAGAAACATTTGCTACTAAAGCAGGTATCGTCCCAGCATAAAGGCCTCTTCTGACACCATCTTTCCGAAAAGTGTCCATGAAACAATCGACCATGCCTTTGGAGTAGATACTCGGAAACGTTTGCATCTTTACTTTTACTGTATCCAAAGGTTGTCCGACGTACACACATGCAATTCCTCCTGTTAGATATCCAATAAATAATTTTTTAAATGAAATTTTCTTTGTCATAGAAAATGTAATGCCAATCTATGCATTCTTAAATCTATAGGTTAACATTTGTAAAAATATCCCAGATGTTGAGTTGAGAAAAAAATCAACAATAAAACAACAAAAAATGTTTTTCTTGTTTCATTTTAAGATATCAATATTTAAAGTTTCACGTAGTTTTAGTTTTACATGAAAATGCTTTCATAGTCAAAAGTGGGTAATTGGTGAAGAAACGGGGAAAACCTTAAATGTGAATTATTTCAATGAAAAGAATAAATAATTAAAATTTCACAAACCTGCAGTCCCAGCAATTAAGTCAATAAAGGCATCT
>JAQFYJ010000848.1:0-11190 GCA_034694685.1 Isotoma anglicana | reverse complement strand
AACCGTAGAAAGCCTTACGTAACCTTAGAAACCCTTACGTAACCTTAGAAACCCTTACGTAACCTTAGAAACCCTTATGTAACCGTAGAAAGCCTTACGTAACCTTAGAAACCCTTACGTAACCTTAGAAACCCTTACGTAACCTTAGAAACCCTTACGTAACGTTAGAAACCCTTATGTAACCTTAAAAGCCCTTACGTAATCTTAGAAACCCTTACGTAACCTTAGAAACCTTTACGTAACCTGAGAAACCCATATGCATGAGCTCCCTTTGGTTCATAGAAATAAAACGGTAGTGGACGCGAAAGAATAATTAAAAACAATAGCCCTATCTTTAACATGGGTTAAAAAAGTGACCTTTAAATCAGACGTATTATTGACTAATTTCTAAAGAGGGATATAATTGAAAAGGTGTCGTACATTGTTTATGAAAGACCCCGTTTAGCTGCGATGGTGGAGAAAGAAAACCTTCTGGCTTATCGAATAAATAATGCTGGTTCGGTCTGGCTATAAATGAAGGGTTTTGTCTGTGTCCCGAAGGCACAGGCCAAACTCTCTCTCTCTGCTGCTGTCTATAATTTCACATGCAAATTAGTGTGTGGTTTCACCCAATCCGATCAACTCACCTCCATCATTCATCTCCGAATAGATTCACGTCAAAAACTGCCCCCAGTTATCCGTCCAATTTATTCAACTCCCATTTAATAATACCCCAGATTCCATTCTTAACCCCATTTTACCTCTCTCTCTCTCTCTAGTTCATTTAATTCTTGTATAGGTCCTATCCACAAATTACTAATTATCCAACGAATATTAGGGAAATTATTTTATAAATAGGGGCTAACTTATTAGGCAACCCATCTGTTTTCATTTCATACAATCAAAATTAGCTCTGTTCGGGAATTTAAAATTATCAATTCTTTCAAATAACTAGAGAAAACTTTAACATTTAATATAATTTAAAAATTTGAACTAGCCAATAGCCAACCATACACAAATTTACAGAGCAATTAACATTTAATTGAAGATCCCCAATAGTCTTCCATAAGAAACATCGGGCTAGTAAAAACCCTAAATTGGTTTTCAACGTTTGAAAACCAAGGATGGTAAAATTTAATCTCTGTAATGAATTTTTTGTAAATGAAAATGTTAGCATTTCTGTATATTCAGTAAAGCTCATAAGTTAGGCGGTAAACTTAAAGCGGTACTCGACATTCGAATTTTTAAAAATATATTTAACGATTCTGATTTTTGAAATGTGTACCCCAGAAATAGGCAAGTCGAAGTTAATTTACGTAAAGCTCAAGTGAAAAGTATTGGATGTCAAGAAGAAAGTCTCCAGTCAATTTGAGAAGTTAGGTATAAGCTTATTATGAAAAAAGCAAGATGTAATCTAATAATTGTGAAAATACGGTAGATTAAAACATTTTCAAGAAATCCAAAAGATATGGAATAAATTTTGAGATTATGAAAGTAGATATTCCTGACATGGAATTTGAGATGCTCTCAGAAAGACTGATGAGAGTGAATTGAATTGAAAGGTTGATCGAGGCTGAAGGCATTCTTTCTACGCTGAAGAGAACTGATCAAAGACATCTCCATAAATGACAACTCAAACAGACTTGGATCATAAAATGTGTCAGAAATCATCTCGAATTCATTCCTCTCACAATTAACTCATTACATGCAGAAATGTTAGAATCCAATTGAAAAATACACTTTACCCCAAATCTGTTCCATTACATAACATTTTTAACTCACTTCTCTTACCTTCATTCTGTTCATAAATTTTATCCCAAGTTTTATTTTACTTCTTTAATTGGTTTTTCTTCCTAAATGCTAGACAAACTTGTTTTTAGTAACTATACTAATTTAATGTTAATGATCGAGAGCTATGTATTTTAAATTTCAAATTCTAATAACAGTTCAGCAAGAAAACAAATTTCATTTTTAATTTTAAAACATTTTACTTTAGACTACAACGTCAATTCAATATTATGCATTTATTTTCACGGGCGCTTAAGTTACTTTTACATTTTTCACCAGGCGCTTAAAGTACTTTCGCATTTTGAGTACACACGCGCGTTTCCCGGGCGTTTAAAGGTACCGCTAGTTCCCAAATAAGGTTTGTTTAACAAAGCCAATATTTGCATTTTATTTCGATTTAATATATTTTTAAATCTACTTTTCAGGAAAAAAATATTGCTGAAATTTGACAAAGAAGATGATTGGCAAAGAGAATGAATACAATATAGAGTAAAAATATGCTGAAAAAGCTGTGTAAGAATTTATGAACGTGTTTTGATTTCGCTCTGCGATATGATGCAGAGATGATAGGTTGAAGTGGATCCGTTGATTCAATTAGCTTCAGGAGATGCAAATTATCATGTTGGATGGAAATGTGGCTGTCCGACAATCTCCTACCTGTTCCTTTCTTTCTTTCTTCCTACCTCCATCATCCACCAATACCTTTAATATTAGGGATTAGGATTAGATCACAAATTAACCCAGGGTGTGTTAATCCACTTCATTTTATCCTCACAATTACATCTCCACTTTATCTCTATATCCATTCATTCCATTCCATCCAAGTGGCTTTATTCAAAAACGACACTTGAATTTACACAATGTTTGTTTTAAAATATAAAATAATTCATCTTTAATTCCACGAAATGTGAATTTAACGTTTCTTATAAACTCTACCAACCTAGCTAATTCGATGAGGTAAATAATATAATAAATTGGGGTATAAGATGCCCGAGGCAGAGTTGGAGATGCAGTTCCAAAAATCGAGTACTCAATCGCAACCTCTCTCTCTGAAGTTAACTGATTATGATTTATATCAAATCGAGATGATCTCTCTCTCTCTCTCAATTGAATATAATATAATCAAAATCAAGTGAGTGGATGAAATCAAGGACATCTTCTCTCAGTTTTATCCCCTAAACACCGTTCTCTTATTTCATCCCATTCTCAGGAACCAATACCTTTAGTAAGCATAGATAATTAGAGATCAGATGTTAATTTAGACTAAAAGATTTCCTTCCCAATTTTGAAGACATTTAAAAAAGTTAAATTGACTAAATGAAGCTCTGAAGTTAAAATAGTTTTGGTAAGAGCTGGAGATTGTAATGCAGTAAGTTAAGTTTGTGTTAAGTTTGGTCTTGAAGTAAAATAGAGTGAAAGTAGTAAGAAAGAAATAAGGAGGAGACATAGAAGAGATAAATAAATGTATGTGAGTGAAGTAGTTAGTTCAACTAGAGTGGACTCTGCTCCTTTCAGGAAGCAAATAAAATCCCTTGTCTCCACAACCAGACCAGAAGACCAAAACTACCCTACAGGGTTCTCCAATAATCAACCCTTTTCAATTTAAAACTTAACCCTTCCTTAAAAATATTTGTCCAGCCACAAGATATCATTTTTAATTAACACAGTTTTGCATCATATTTATTTGTAAAATGGCGGCTAACAATTAACTAAATATAGTTGGTATTTTTTACTTAACTTTTTTCTTTAATATGAGCAAGTAATTTATAAAACAAGTTTTCATTATTCTTGCCGAATTTTAGTAAAATTTTCAAAAAACCAAGGTTAAAAATGAATTTTAAAATGGAAGAAAAGGCTATTAAAAAGCGGGCAACGTTAAGAAAGGACTGGAGAGTAACAACATAGTAATAAATGTGGTAAAAACTCTGGTTGACAAACTCTACAGAGAAAGAAATTCTGAGAGAGAAAGAAGAGAAAGAGTGGAGAGATAAATAAATCTTGAACTGAAGTGATTCTCAAGAAACTAAAAGAAGAAAAAAAAGTTTTTTTTCAAAATCTCCTGACTTTTCTTTTCTCTCTTGGAATTCGGGCTGAATCTGGCCACTTTGAAGTGGATAGAAAAGTGACCAAAGGCCTAGAGGCATTCAATTCATCTCTCTCAAATTCCGTCATACACAAAATACTCAACATTTTAAATTACTCTCAGGTTTTTCGAAATTATCAAACTCCTTCGCACCTTCTCATCTCATTTAACGCCATTTACAACATTCTTCCTATTTCGTTTCATCTTATCAATTGTTCTTACTTTTAAATGTATCCTTTACCGCATTTAAGAGGTTTATATTAAATCAGTTTAGATGAATACTTAGCTGAAAAGAATCCCTCAATCAAGAATATTTACAACATTTCTTAAAACATGCAAAGTTGAGAACACTCGCGTTTCTTCTTACAAAATATTATTCTATACAAAATGTATATAGTATACTATTTTGTTTGCAATTTGTAATACTTTGCAAATATTGTTTCACGTAAAACTAACAATAATAATTCAAAAACAATGGCACAACAATCTGTAAACTTCTTAGTATGAATAAGTTAATATGAATAACCCTTACAAAAATTATAAATCCTTAGATATTTAATATTTGAAAAACGTTATGCAATAGTTTCTCCTAATAAACAATCTCCTAATTAATGAAATACTATTTGAAAAAAAATAATTTACCAAAATTAACTGGTTATTTTAATTTCAAAAACTAGAATATTTATTACAAAATATTTGAATAATGTTCCAAAAGTAGAAAAGATGCAGAAAGACGAATAAAATGGTTATAATAGAGGAATACAAGGTTGAGCACATGTTGGCCATATTGGGCTCAAAATTTTGCCTAAATGTTATGAAAAGAGATTGGGCTGGTTGCCCAAATCGAGGTTTTGAATAAATAATGGCGTTTCTTTTGTTCGCTCCCTGTCGAGGATTCCAATTTTTTTTGTGGAAATAAAACTTGTCTTTTTTTATTCGCAATGGAAGCTCCATAAATGAGCATCAAACATTCGCTTAATAAATTCATTTGAGAGAATGGAAATGGACGGTGAGTGAGATAAGACCCCCGACATGGCACATCGTCCACCTTAAACATCTTGAATCCATTTCACAAAAGAAACTTATTGATTTATCAAAGAGTTACACTCTGCGGGAATCCAGCATTATACTACAAAAAAATAAGGGAACATATCAAACGTCATGTACTTCTCCCTTAAATGCACCTCCAATATCCATTTCCTCATATTCAAATATTTTTCATATGTGTTTTAACTATGTTATGCCAAGCTAATAAATGTCTTCATAGTTTTTAAACAAATTTCATTTCCATTCGTTATTAAATGCCATTTTAACAATCTTTACAAGCAAAGTCCGCCAAAACGGAAAAAAACTATCGATATTTTGTCCTGTTTGCTGTATATCCCACTAGAGCTGTGCTTATTTGCTTTCTTGTATTCGATTTTTTTTGCATTCCGGTCCGTGTTTTTAAGTAATTAAAGCATTAACTGGAATATTCAAAAAGAAAATTAAGATCAATTGAAAATTTTAGATAGGCTCTTAAAACATTTTTAACGCAAATCCAGCAACACATACATACAAACCCATATGAATATAAAGCAATGAGCGAAGCAAACACTGGTTATAAGTGTGCGACTAAAGAGGGAAATTTAAATTCAAAGAAATGCAAATTATATCATAAATAATCACGCAATTCATCGCATTGTTTAGATTCCCATTTAACACAATAATTTTAATTGCATCAACGGTTTCACGTCAAAATCTAATGCATTACTACAAATTGACGCTAGCTTTAACATATCTCGAATTTTTAAAGTTCTAAAACTGCTTTCAAAGAATGCGAATAATATATTTAGATTACATACGGTCTATTAAATCATTTAATTTGTATGATCTGTTTTAGTTAGAAGCAGACAGAGATGGTAATCTTAAAACACATTGATAATATAAAGGAGGAAGGAAGCAGAGGGAAGAATTCCCTTATGCTCATCACACGCGTGTCTGTCACTCAACAAAGGAATTCCACTGATTCCATATGATTATCATGAGCTGTGTATGATGAACATCAGAGTAATTTGTACTCGGCTCTAATAATCATAATGATAATGGGTTGTCTATTTGTTCACTGAGTCACATTGTCTTTCCAAGGATCTCATTAATTTAACAAGAGAATAAATAAAGAAATAAAGGGCCTATTGTACTCAACAATGAACTACTTGTTGACAACGAACTGCCCCACGCAAACAAACAAACATTTATCGCTACTTAACATTTTGAGAAATAATCATTTGAAAAATATCTTCTTCCTCTCTCTCTCTTTCTGTCTTTGCGTGCATCTCTCTCTCTCTCTCCATTTAATGAGGAAGGAAGTTGAACTGATGATTAACTCCCCATATTATTACCATTGTTTGCAAGTTGTCTTTTCTTTAAATGTTATTTGTACCCAATTAGCAGTCCCATTCACTTTAAAAAGAAGTAAATTATACAGGTGTAAGGAAAGAGTTGGAAAAAACACCAAGTTTTTTTCCCTAAAAAAACAAACATATCTAACGGTTTCTGTTTTACAACTGAAAACCAGATGAAAATTTGTATTCTCCAAAAATAATTACCTAAATGATAGACTTTTCGTTATTAACTGCAAATTTGTTATTTTAAATACATCAAAGTATTAGTTTCAAGAGGTTTTAACAAGCCTCGTTTAGTCCTTTAACATGGCTTATGCTTTTAGCTTAGGATTAAGCGCGCCAATTTTTAAAAGTTTTATGCTATATTTTTATTTTGCGACGTGTGTATCGTCACTGTTTGAAACATTGAGTTACCGAATTTAGCTTAGAATTAAGCTCGCCAATTTTTAAAAATTTTCCACGTCATTTTAATTTTACCTCGTTTGAATCGTCACTTGTCGAAACTTTAACTTCCCGAATTTAGCTTAGAATTAAGTGCGCCAATTTTAAAAAGTTATATGCGACATTTTAATTTTACAAATTTTGAAGCATCACTTATCGATGAAGCATCAGCTTACCGAATTTAGCGTACTCTTTGGTAAATAACAAATTCAAAAGTTAAAGTAGAGTTAGAAATGTAATATTTTTCCCGAATGAACATTTAAAAAAGATGTGCGTTGTTAAGCAGGTCGGTGGTAGCAAACCTTAAAGTAAAGAAGGCAGTTTAATGGTCTGTGTTAGTGGTTAGTTAAAATTTGGGTTGGGTCTCTTTCAGTTCATAATCTGACTTCGTTTGAGCACATGCAAGAGGACGGATATGGTCACATTTCTACATCTATCTATGTTCTACTCTTAGAGAGAAATGACAAAGGATCGCGTGTCTTTCCCCAATAACAATAATCATCATAATAATGAAATGGAGATGATGAGCATTGTTACAGTAATAATCTGTTTGGCTCATCTCAACTGGCTTAATGAGAGCCGTGTTGTACATTTCAAAAGGCTAATTGCTCCCAATACCTGAACTGACTTTTGTCAACTCCACCACACACCACACATTGTACTCATCCAGACTCGTGGAGGAAGTTAAAAAGTGCTCTAAATTAATTCACATTTAGTTTCAGTTTTACTTACACGATAATTGCTACCCCATTATCCTAAACCAATTAACTGCCCCATTTTTCCATTCCTTTTAAAGCAAGTCTCGTTATAACTTTAAAATTGAATGCTAGCTTTGGGAATTACTCTAATGGACTCTTTTAATCCATGATGATTTAGGCGATTTGGGATATTCGTGAATTTAATTTGTCCAATGAAGTAAAAATGCATCATTATACAAATAGCATAATGCCAATTAAAGGTTTTGAAACCGTTTTTAGTATTTATTAAATCCATTTTTTTACTTCCCGATCTGTTTCAATGTTTTCGTTGTGTTCGTTCAAATGGTTAAGAATTTGTTATAAAAATAACATAAAGGTTTTACAGCGTTTTTAATTTTTATTAACATGCTATTTTTGCCGGGAAATGGTTTTTTAAGTAGTTAGTTTAAAATTGTGAGGAATTGGTTCTAAAACGAGCGTGTCTTTTAAAGGTTTTGAATCGTTTTTAATTTTTTTAAAAAGGTTATTCTAACCGGAAATTTAATTCATTATTGTCGTTACGTTAGTTTCAAGCTAAGATTGAATAAATGAAATTCGCATTTGATATTGGGAATATTTGGTGACTGACTGGTCGTAAAGAAAGGGTGAAATGATCTAATGAAAAAGATTGTCCGTGTTTTGTTGATTGAGTGTGGAGAGAGAGAGAGAGAGGTAAAGTGGTTCTTGAGGTAATTGAATAATGTGGAATGTAATCAAGATTGTAGTTGCAGATAAGTGAATCGAGTCCACTCCACATTCAGTTAAATATTTCATTCGCCTTCTCCCTCACCAACTACCTTTGAATAAGAGAGAGTGTGGCCAGGGTGGAGGGATAAAAGGAAATCCCATGGGATAAGCAACTGCCACATAAACAAGGGAAACAAATGCCAGAAATTACCTCCATCACTCATTCATGATCTCAAAACCATACACTCAATCTAATCAAATCACACACACTCTCTCTCTCTCTCTCTCTACCTTACATAAACAATACATTCAATTTACACAATACATCCAGCTTCGAAATTTAATTGAAAAACGAGCTTTTTAATGTTCATTAAATTTAAAACTCCAAACCGATGTTGAAGCGGTAAAACTTTAAAAATTGCATTTACAAGTAGCAAGATGATAGCATGGTGGTAAAGTGACATTTTACCAGTTCTACAACTTCTAAGATGGCCAAATACTATTTTATCACTTTTGCCATTAATCAATATTTTACTATTTTACCACGATTTTAAAATTTTTCCAGCCACAGGACTTTGCTAGTAAGTTTTAATAACTCTGTTTTAAGCTGGGGAAATGCATACCAAAATTTATATTATTTTTGAAATTCCGTAAATGTCCATTCGGATTAATTGAAGGCGTAAATAAAATTATATGTCAAATTTTGCCCGCGTCTATGTACCATTCTAGCAATAAGATAAATTTTTACTGAAATAAAATTTGTATAAAATATGGATACTGCGTAACCGAAACATGTGAATGTCTTTAAATGCATTGGACTGGGTTAAGCAAAGCCAATAGTGTGAAATGAGTTTTGCATTAATTCTTTTCATAGTTAAAATGCACATCACAAGTTGAACTTGTTGAAATGGTCAAGTGGTCACATTTTCTCCTTTTCTTGTGTACGTGATTAAAAATTACCTTCCACTCACTCGCACTGGAATTCTCATTTTTTTTAAAGAGAGAGACCCAACAAGGATTTTCTACTTTGCCAAGAAACTGCTGCTCCACAAATAACGAGTGAAGATTTAAGTAACCCTGTAAGTAATTAAAGCACGGTGGAAATGTGGGACGAGATATTTACGCAGTCCTTAGAATAATTTTGATGTGTAGAGACGAACCACTAATTAACTCTTTGCATTTTTTCCTTTCTCGAATCCATCCCACCCATTTTTTATATTCTTTCTTTCTTTCTTCTCAGCCAGCGTACATATTTTATACTTGTTAACTATTAACTACACTATACTCTCATCTAATTAGTATCGCTCTATCTTTACCCAATTCATTTTTACATTTAAATTCCACTACAGTCCTTTTTCTAGAGAAAAATCAAGTTTTAATTATATGAGAATTCTATCTTAGTCGTGTAAAACCTTTTTATCATCTTACATCGAATTACATATTTTTGTTAACATTCTTATTTTAAACTGATTAAATTATTTATACTCAAATTGTCCCGAGTTTTTTTTTAATTTAATTTTTGAAATAATTAAATTTGTAATTTTTAAGTTTAAAAAACATTATTTCATTTTTAACAAAAATAATTTGCTTTAATTTTTCAAGCCACATATATTTCCCTTTGGTTAAATAATTTTAGAGAAATGCTCCAATTTGAGAATGAATTCTGGAGAGGACTTTTTTTAGAAAAGCCCGTTGGAATTTTTTAAACTGGAAACTATGTAAAATTTCAATTAAAGAGTGTTAAAAATATTTAAATTGCCGAATATGTTTAAGGGGTTTAATTCCGAAACCCGTTTAAAAAAGTCTACTAAATTTAAAATACGGAAGTAAAGCGTTTAAAAGGTTTTCGGGGTGTACAATTTCATAAGGAATAATAATTACGATTTAATAAGAGGGTAGAAAAGTGATGAAATTATCCAGGTGTCATTTCAAAGTGGACAGAGGAAGATTGTCACCCTCTGGTAGATTTTGAAATAAATGCCTTAGCGATATAATGAGTAGTTTTAGATGATTGGATAACTCACCCTGTGATTATCAACCTCAAGAGGATTGAGATTGTCTGAGTGAGTGGAATTTATGAGAAACGGATGGTGGATCGAGTGTTTTGGTTAGCCCAAGTGACCGCAACAAGGGGTGTGGTTCATCCCCCCTCTAATTTATGACTGGGTAAAGGGAACTAATGAAAAGAGCACTTTTCCAATACCATAATTACACACAGACAAACCTGTACTTACCATCAACTGAACCACCCACCCGTCCAATGACGAACACAATCATTTCAGAACGAAATACCTACTCTTTTCTTATGTCATTTCTTTTCAGAACATTTTTTAATCAAAAATTGAGAAATTAAAAAGTCGGATTTAACATTTTAAAAAAGGAAAAGAAGCGAGACTAAACTTGCGACAAGATTTTAATTTGTATGCAGGAAAAATAATTCTTTTTTATTCCCTTAATTTTTTAATAAGATTGGACTATTTACGAAATTTCTTTTAAATGCTCCACATTTAATATTTATTTTTTTAATTTGAAAGATGAAAGTGTTTAAAAAAATGAGCGGTTGTAACAAAGGCGATTTCGAATAATGTTTTTATTCACATTAAAAGTTGTTTTTAAAAGTTAATTGGACAGAAAAGTAAGGCCTGGATTCAAAATGGAGTTTGATTTCTGGTCTCCGTAATTTGTTCTAATGATAACGAAGTTAAGAAGAAGAAAGAACTGTTTAGGTTGGGGTTGCTCAATTCCACTCGATAATTCAGAGATTCATAAAATATTTATGAGCACAATGCGAGGAAAAAAATCCAAAGGGCTAACAAAATAAGAAACTGTCCATTCTTCTTTCTCTCTACTCTCTACACATCCATCTCTCTTTGGAAATACTTTTTTTCTTTTATCTATTACGAAACGCAGCACAACTATTCGAAAATTCTTCCATTTTTTATTGCACTGGAATTTATTAGCCAAGAATAAACTTATAGACTGTACTATTTTATTTATATCTATTAAAAACTAACCTTATAGTCGACTCCTAGCTAACCTAGGAGTTGAACTGGATAGGTTTGCAAATGGTCTTTATATGATTTACCCTATG
>JAQFYJ010000847.1:0-11193 GCA_034694685.1 Isotoma anglicana | reverse complement strand
GGGTTGAGGCTTGAGGTAAAATTCGTTAAATGAAAGTAGGTATGGCATTAATAGTTTTCACAATTCAGATAGATTGTATAAGGAAGGAAGATTGGGTGATTAAAGTGTACAATACGAATACGACTGTTTTGCATTAATACTGCAAACCCAGACGTTGTCCAAAGTTTCGAATACAAAATTATCTATTCATGTAAGTGTATTCCTCAACCAGATGTATTGTATGAGGTTTATTTGTTCTTTCCCACATGTGTGGAAATCTTAATAAAAAAATGCGTTATTAGTGGTACTACTTAGAATACACGTAGTCAAATCGTATTTAATGTGAAATAAAAATGTAAAAGATTCATGATTATAAAAGTAGCATTCGATTTAGATTCATGCATGCTTTGAAATTTAACGAAGACTTAGCATGGAAGAAGTATGGATGGTATTATATAAGTAACTAACAAATAAAAAGTTATCATTCATCATTAGAATCATATTCTGTAAATTATTTATGATATGCCATCATTTCTTTCTGACTGAGATCAAATGGCATTGAATTGAGGAAATATTAAGCTTCAAAAGTAGTACACATTTTAATGCTTAACTCTGTGTAGGAATAATGTTTAAAATACTTAAATAGTAAAACTCCAGATTTTGTATTTATCTAGTGTCAAGTTGGCTCGTCACTCATTTCATATCTCTAAAGATAATTGGATGGTATGGATGATTTGATTTTCCTTACATGTTACAATTTTATGATTTTTCCTGGCTCCATTTTTATTCTAAAAATGTTGCTTATCGTAATTGTTTTTCCTACTCTCGTCAAAAGCTTACTCACGCGGACCCCAGCTAACTCACGCGTTGGTGCTTATGTTTTCTAACAGATATTATGGAGTAATGGAAATGGATGCTTACATTCATAAAATTTCTTATCTCAGTTCTTCATTATTGAATGCAGCAACTGTACAAATATGAAAAGGTCTATCTTTTTAGAAATATATGCTTTAACTAGTCGCAACTAATAGTATTTTTCATGGATATATCATTAAATTATGACTTGATTCTTTAGTTTAGACTATGGGCTTTAATTTGTACAAATTGTCATGTAGGAATTTTTATATATATGTCCTATCGACTGAATGCGAGTTTATGTAGCCGCACGTTTATATGAATTAAAAGAAATGATGCAAAGGGGAGAAGCACAAATAAATGTTACCCCTATTAAACGTTGGCTTATCTTAAGTTGAATAACGGAATCTGTTGTGTAACAAAGTATTTTATTAAGATAACTTTAGCTAAACCTTATATATCATTTGTTTTATTTTCCAACAGTCAACATTGGTAATAGCATCATTGAATTATCAATCATTTTCTCTTTTCTCACAATAACTTAGATTCTCAGGGGTTGCATTTTTTCGACTACGGATAAGAAGGAATTCTCTCATGAACTAAGATTTTTTTTCCTTAGGTTTTGTTACGTAGTAAATAAATAAAATTATGGGGTTGAGAATTAAGAATGGCACATAGAAAAATATGGAATATGTTGCGGATATGGGGTATCCCATACTTACCATCGGTTTAAAAAACCGGTCTGAAGAAGTTGCAAGAAGTTTTTTGAACGTTTACCACTTTTATTTTACATGTACTAGAATAAGCTAGAATAAGAACCGAACCATACAGAGAATCATGTCTAGTGTCTGATTGATTAGTTTTTTTTACTGAAAAGTCTACTACGGCAAATTCTAGTTAGAGCGGAACTTGTATGGAGAAACAAGAGTTTATCAATGAAATTGGTATTACTGCAATCTGTAATTATTATTTCTCTTGCTCATTTTGTTCCCTTGAGAGAAAATTCTAATTACATAAACAATAGTAATAATAATAATAATAAAAATAATAATAACAGCTATTTTTGAAAGGAAACATTAAAGAAGGAGGAAATAGTAAGTTGAATGAATCAAAAGCTCAAGAAAAGTTAGTGATGTGGGATGAATGAATGAAAATATATGATAGTCGAGTAATGTTACCAATTCATTTTAGACTTCAGAGAGATCTGCTATTTAGTTGCTACTACTTTGCTACTGGACTGAACGATGCTTTATTTTTCTTCACCGCTATACTGTTTGTTTGAGGTTATGAAACTTTGCTTTAGAAGTTAGAAAAATTAATAATAGAATGGAAATAAAACGGGTAGGTGGATACTATAGTTGAAATAAACGTGGGATGGATGTATGTAACCTGGCATACCAATACGATTGTAAAATTAACTGTAAATGTTTACAGACGTACAGGTACAACAGGTAAAAGAATTGCGGATTAAATAACAAGACTGGGTTTGACGGAGGTATGACTCGCAAGGCAGGACTTTGTAAAAGCTTTTGAAGTTATGAATGTGTTGGGTGGAATTGCAAATGGAAGCAAACGAAATAAAATAGCGAGCGTCCAATGTCCTTTTTTGCAACACTCAGAGCATTGGTTGTCCATCCGCTTTGTTGCAAACGAATTTTATAGGAAAAGTCCCAAAGTCACAATAGTGGTGAAATGGTGATAATACTTATTCTTGAGTATCATCATCATCATCAAACCATCATCATAACTAGTCGAGGAAAAGAAGAAAGATCCATAATGGTGATAATATGTAAAGGTTTGAGTTGAATAACTGGGAAACAACGTGAGCTACGGATTGAATATTAAATACAATCCTCTTTGAATAAGGAAGAAAAGGTTCTACCATGTTTTTGCATCGTATATTATATTATAGAACGACGTGTAATTCTATGAGCAAATAATGTAGTTTTGTTTTACATCGGCAAAACAGTTTTAGTAGTATTTGTACGTACTTGGAATGCTCATAGGTGAAATGTATTGCGGATCTTCTTCTTCGTTATATCTGCAGTTTTTGATACCTTCTATCATTTACCTGATTATACGCATTCATATACTTTAGCCAGGTAAAATAGGGTTTACCAAATGTATATTAATGAGGATTGTAACGTGATGATGATGGGTTCGTTGTGACGTGAGTCCATTATCATTATCTCGGGTTCTTCATTGCATATCCTAGAAAGTTAGCGAGGATCTTCTTTGCCTACTGTCAGATTTGAAACCTGAAACTGCATTCATTGTATTGTTACGAAGTATGCATTCTTTGATATACAGAGATAGATTAAGATGCCCAGAATCTTGAAGATATAATCAATTCTATTATATGTAAGTTCGGCTTTATTTTACTTTGCACACCCTTGGTATGCTCTTGATGATTTAAAAAATCTTTTTTTATGTTGCATTAAAAGTTTCATTTAAGATGCGATTGCAAATATAGCTGTGATGAGATAAACTTGTATGCATTGCGTAGTGAAGGAATGGTTGGCAATTGAATGTGTACACTTTAATTCGTCTTGGACTCTTGGATATTATAATGCGAAAGGAAACCAGTGAAGACGTTTAATCGTATGAAATTCATAAAGTTCGTTCGTTCGTTCGAAAGTATTTAGCTTGCAATGAAAGAAGTGTGCATGATTTTATGCCACAAAATTTGAATCTGTCTAACTGTCTTTAGTCAGGTTTAGAAGTTGGTATTCTTTTGAATTTCTATGTTAGTGTATTGTAATGAATTGAAGATACAAGTTTTAGAAGGATGCGAAAAAGTGCAGATTTACAAATGGTAAATTACAATGGTAGCAGTGATTAATGGAAGCGAAATAGCGTAAAATAAAGTGTATGATAGTTGATAGTGTAATATTAAATTGAATCATGAGTTTGCGTTCACGGTCTGCTGGTGCTGAGTTAAGCGTTTGATACAATTTATACATTTATTTAAGGTGTTTGGTCTGATTACTTGCTAACCTTTGAAAGGATATTTTGAGAGAGTTGCTTCAGGTGCGTATACGAATCATTTTGAAACAATGTAGTGGCCGGTGTATCATATTAAGCTCATGTTTTGAAATGTGCAAACCTTTTAGGAATGGATATCAATTTTAAGAATTATGAAAGGTTTTTTTGTAAAATGCTTAGGTTTAGAAATAGATTGTAATCTCAACTTTAAAAATCAGTAAAAATTACTAAATGTATAATTTTTTTCTGTAGAGTTACTGTAACGACTCGGCTCGTGTGCGATGGACCCAGGACCCTCGTCATCCCAGATTTTGACGGAATTCCGTGAGCCCATATCACATGACCAACAAGATAATATGCAGTAAGTCATTTTTTCTTCCTACTTTCATTAGTTATGTCGCCTCGTATTAAGGGACGCGAAATTGTTCATGGCCAGAGATCGGATTCCTTAATTGACTAATTCCAAGAATCTCTAGATAGACTACGGAAATTAGAAAATAAATTCTCCAGGACTCTAAAATGCATGGCCATAATTAATTAGTTTGTCTGTTTGTCTGAAGGATTAATATCTAGTCTGTTCAATCACTTTGTATCAAAATCAAAAGCATTTCAGTGATAGGATTTCTACTGTCTCGTTGTCGATAGTTACTTTTTTAAAGGTAATTCCTGGTAGCGTTAAAGAAGGACATTTATTCCTATTCGTACTGAAGTCCTACATTTAATTGAAAATGGTTTACTAAGTAGGTAATAAATTATTCTATTTCTTCCGGATTGTAGTGTTTAAAATTCATAGGAAATATTTTGAAAACTTTTATTTTGTTTTGAATTGATCAAGAGCATTGCCTTCGTTTGAAATCGCATTTGGTAATATATGTTAAATATTTATAATTAAGTTAGATTCGTTAGAGTTTAACAGTCTTTTTGCATGCATAGTTTTTGTAATTATTCTTGACCGAAGTATTAGTTTCTACGACATTATGGTTGTGGTTCAGTTCGAGATGCAGATGTAGTTTAGCTTACGCAAAGTTCAGTTTCCTGATAAAACGCTTGCTGTGACATATATTGAACTCCCTACATTGTCTTTCATTGCTTCTCTTTTTCACACTCATCAGTTATCAACTTGCCAGTGTAGTCAGCAAGAATCCCAGCTGCTGCTTTAAGAGATTAGATAAGACGTCTTTTACTAACTTAATATACTTAAGCATTTTTTGTTAAGAAGACGACAACATCCGATGAATGAATTAAGTTAAAATTATGTAGTACTTAATTGATTCGTAAATAGCAGCTTCAATAAGCAATTTCGTCACACATTGATACTTTGACTATCCTTTATCTATTTCAATAAATTAAAATACTTGTTGAAGGCCACTCAATAGCGTTAAATGTGTCTTTGAAAGCATGTGAAGTTCAGTAGGTTAAGTGTTAATCTCACATTTATAGAAGAAAAATCATTTGGTTAAAAATTATTATATACGTAAACGAAAAATAAAACTTAACCCATGATAATAGTTTGCTTCGCAAGCATGTCATGATAAAAATGCTTTGGCACAGAATGAACCACCAGATTTTCAATTTCCTTAGAAAAGTTTTATAATTTGACAGATTTGACGTATAAAGATCTGACATGAACATTATACATGTCCATTGTATCATCCATTGAAAGTTTTAGCTCATCAGTAGTTGGGACTTCCATGTTGCTTTTGGTCCCGCAGCATATTTGGAACATTTGAATTGAAGTCTTTCGAAGACAACATCATCCACAACATTATTGTGTTGCTTAGTAATTCGTTTAGTAAATGCATAAAACTGGAAGGTAGGGGGTCAAATTTGACTGCTAATTTGGTGTGTTCGCACTCGACACGACCCTATTTCCCACTTTATAACTGTGAAATCTGAGAACACTTGCTTCCCAAGTCGTTTGATTGAAACAAAACTGCGAACTGTGAATCTATCGAATTGAATAAATAATTTAAGGACCGACACTGACCATGGGAAATCTCATGCTGTACGATCAAGTTATTTTATCATAAATATTTAATTTGCAAGTGACTATCCCAAACTGCAAATACTGATTTAAACTCTTAAATGTGACCTAGGTACGACGAAGCTTTTCCAGCTCTGCCACCTAACCCATCTGGCCCCAACTCGGGCCCAACATCTGGCCTGAGTTCTCCAGGCGCTAATAACAGATGGTCACAAAAAATGCGCATTGGTTCCAATATTGTGACAAGCGTGTTTCACATTCCATTTGAGGAGAGAAGTGATCGAGGTCATGGAGAACGATTTGGAGAGATGGATTCTCTAAAAGCTTGTGCTGAAATCACCAAGCAAACAGGCGCTCATATTGAACTGTCAAACTCATCAAGAGACCAATCTTTGACGTTCCTCGTCACTGGAAAGCAAGTACGTCGACTCTAAATGACTTTGTTTCACGAAATATATGACGCACAATAAATCAGCCAAATAAACTAACCATCGTCTGATTATTTGAATTCTAGAGCAGCGTTGTTGATGCCAAACATACTATACTTCAACGCTTCCAGACTCAAGCTCAAAAGCAGATCAATATTCCTAAGGAACATCACCGTTTTATTCTTGGAAAGCAGGGAACAAAGTTAAATGACTTAGAAAAGGTGAGGTTTAAAAATAAATAAAAATCAAATCAAATTGAACTGACAGGCAGGACCCCATCAAAAGTAGTTACGCTGGTGCTGAGACTTCAATTTTAACATATGAACTGGAAAGGCTCGTAAATCAGTTTATTCAAAGAAAGATACTGATTTGAAGCCTCTGAAAGAGGAATGTATTTAAAAGCCAAAAATGATAATAGTTATTCAAGCAAAAGGTTACAGTATCCATGAATTTATCAATTACAGCAAACTGCTACTAAAATCACCATCCCTCGACCTAATGATGATTCCAATACTATTACAATCGTTGGCCCTAAGGAAGGCATTGAGAAGGCGGAACACGAAATCCGCTTGATCTCTGATGAGCAGGTAAATCTATTGCATTTGGTATATCATTTTTAACGGTGTTTGGCACAATTGTTTTCCTTGAAAGGTGCTGGAATCCTGATTATAACGCTTGTGAGAATAGTGGTCGCAGATTAGTCAATCGTGGTCTGCATCACCTCATATTTCTCAAAGGTGTTTGAGTTCAGGAAAATTAAATTGAGTTTACGCAAGCTATTTTACCTTGATTTTTTGTGCTAAAATGGTGCCATGTTTCTCAAATATATAGATAAAAAACCTATTTAGATTAAGTAAAGGGGACTTCAAAAAAATATTACTTAGGTACTTAATTATTTTTTTGAATATTTTCAGTCCAAACAAGCTTCTGAACGAGTTTCCATCCCCAAGAAGTACCATCCATTTATCTGTGGCCCCAACAATGATAAAGTGAACGCTCTTATCGCTTTAACTGGGGTTCGAATCAATATTCCTCCAGTATCTGTGATGAATGATGAGATATACATCGTTGGGGAAAAAGAAGGTGTAGCTACAGCCGTTCAAACCATAAAAAACGACTACGAAGTCTGCGTAAGTCTTATTTTAAAATTTTTTAAACATAGTTTGTTGATTGAAAATTAAGTATTCTCATTCAATTTCTAAATGCAGAAAAAGTACGTTACTGTATCTGTCGAAGTTGGAAAAACTCAGCATAAATACATCATCGGAAAAGGGCGCATTACCATTAATGAGATTCTGCGGGAGACTGGTGTTTCTGTTGAGATGCCTCCTAGTGACACTCCATGTGAGACTATCACTCTGCGTGGGCCTGCTGAAGCGCTTGGAACTGGTAAGTGAATTATATTTATTCATACAAAAATATAATATACGATAAAAATTAAGTTTTAATTGCTAATTTCTTTATTTAATGCAGCCTTAACTGTGGTCTACGAGAAGGCCAACAGTGTTGTGACTCGGACTATTGAAGCTCCTGCTTGGATTCATAAGCATGTCATCGGAAAGCAGGGATGTAATATCAAAAAGATAACTGCAAACTTCCCTAAGGTAATAGCTTTATGGTCTTTTAATTTATTACGATGTAATAATGATAGATTAAAAATATAAAACGTGAACTTCTTCGTTAGGCCCACGTTGAAATTTTGGATAGCCAAAACCAAATAATAATAGAAGGACCACCTGAAGATGTTGAACCTGTCACGGCGGAGCTTCAAAAATGTGTCAAGGGTTTCCTTGATACCATTTCTTTTAAAGATATCTCTGTTGATCCAAAGTATTACAAGCACATCATTGGGAAGGCAGGATCGAACAGTAAGAAAAATAACTAAATGTAATTGTATAGTGGTACATGGGTTTTATATATTTTGGCATCTGTACAAATGATTTTAATGTATTTCAGTCAATCGGTTAAAGGATGAAACTGGTGTGATCATTTCTGTCCAAGATGCACAAGGAAATTCGAACACGGCTATTATCCATCTCGAAGGACCACGCGAAGGTGTTGAGCAAGCTTCCAGACACATCCTTGACCAAGTTGATAAATTGGAGAAGGAAAAGGAGAAAGACTTGATCATCGAACACCGATTTCATGGAAATCTTATTGGTGCCAAAGGGGAAAAAATACGGGAGATTCGTGAGAAATTCAACCAGGTATATTTGCATGATTCCAATTATGTAGCAACGCAACGTGAGGACATCATCATTATGATAATGACATTATTTATTTTTAACATCTTATTACAGGTGCAAATTAATTTCCCTGCTCCGGAGGAAAAACGTGATGTCGTTACAGTACGAGGACCCAAAGATGATGTTGACAAATGTTGCAATCATCTGACAAAGTTGTACAAGGAAATGGTTGAAAATGCTTTCCAACTAAAAGTCCCTATTTTCCCCCAGTGTTACCGTTTGGTTGTTGGAAAGGTACGAAAAAATTGCTGGTAATTTTATTTGGCTCTTTATGATTCATCATGATCTTAATATATTTGACATGTTTACAGGGTGGTGCTAATATTAGAAAAATCCGAGAAGAAACTAACACCCGTTTTGACCTTCCTCCATTAGCCGAAGGAAGGAGCAAAACTGAAGCTGAGATTATTGTCATTACTGGAAAGAAAGAACATTGTGAAGCAGCACGAGATCGACTTCTCAACCTTCAGAACTCTGTGGTAAATCTTATTAAAATAATACTTTAGAATCTACATAACATGAAAGCTTGTATTAATAGAGTGAACTTGTACAGGCTGACGTAGTAGAAATCGATGTCATGATCCCTAGCAAGTTCCACAACTCCCTGATTGGATCAGGTGGAAAGTTTATTCAATCCATCTCTGAAGACTGTGGGGGTGTTCATATCAAGTTCCCAGACGCTAAAGCAAAATCAGACCGTGTTACCGTAATGGGCCCTAAAGATATGGTGGAGAAAGCTAAAAACGTCTTACTTGATTTGAGCCGCGATAAAGAAGTCAGTGGCTACACTGAGAATATTCAAGCTAAGGCCCAACACCACAAATTCCTTATTGGAAGAAGTGGAGCAAACATCAAAAAGGTATTTTTATTGAAATTTTGTAACCCAAATACCCAAACTAAACATAATTTAGTTTAATAATTAGACGATATTTCGTTTCTTATAGATCCGTGAAGCAACTCAGGCCAGGATTATTTTCCCCAATGAAGGCGACCCACATCCGGATACTATCACAATCATTGGAAAGAAGGAAAATGTTTTGAGTGCTAAACAGCAACTCATGGATGTAAGTTAAATTAGTAAAGGACTTGTTACAAATAATTAATCGAGCAACTATATAGGACTTATATAATTTATAAATTTTATAGATGTTGAAAGATTTGGACAAGGTAATTGAATCTGAAGTGAGCGTTGACCCTCAATATCATCGACACTTTGTCCTTCGTCGAGGAGAAATCCTTCGCCAAATTTCTGATGAGCTCGGAGGTGTTGCTATCTCTTTCCCCAAGGCTGGCACCAATTCTACTCGAGTCACGCTCAAAGGTATTGTTGAGCTACAGAAGTTAATGTTTTTTTATTTTAAATAAGCCTTTGCTTGTCCCTTCATGGTAATGAATACCATGTGAGATTTCATTAAAGCTACCGGGTAGAAAATTAAAGTAAAACGCTGCTTGTAATTTACATGATTCATTATTATTGTCCTGGGATATACCACCTATGGGGATGTGTCGTGTTCCTCCTAGGAGTTCCGACCCCAGGAAAAGCAAATTGAGCTTAACCGAACTTAACGGGCTTTAAATATGCTTGCTAAGAGGCAAATAGCTCAGACAGAATTGCATGAATAATTTTTAAAAAATATTAATAATAATTTAAGATTTTTGTAATTTTAATTGAATTAAAAATTGCAGGAGCACCTGAGTGCGTTGAAGCAGCTAAGCAGCGCATTGCTACGATTGTAGAAGAATTGAGCCAAAGAGTTTCAATTGAAGTTGTGATAGAGCAGAAACATCATCGTACTATCATGGGCGCCCAAGGAAGTAAAGTTAAACGAATTCAATCGGATCATAATGTTGATATCAAATTTCCTGAACGACAGGATGATCCTAACGTGAGATTTAAAAATTGAATTATAAAGATCAGTAAAATTAAACTATACTGTTTTTTAACAAAAATGTCTGTCTATTACAGTTTGTGTCTGAAGAAAATGGTGATGGCATTAAAGCTTCAGATATAATTCGTGTTTCCGGTCGGCCTGAAAATTGCGAAGCAGCTAAGGAAGCTCTTCTAAACCAAGTGCCTATTATTCTTGAAGTGGATGTTCCCTTCAGAATGCACAGACATGTTGTTGGTCAAAAGGGACAAAAAGTTAGGGAATTTATGAAAGATCACGATGTCCACATAACTGTTCCAGCATCTGAACTTCAGTCTGACACTATTAAGGTACTTACTTATTTTCATATCGTACATGTAATGTGCAGGTTAAAGGTTTAATAATTAACGCTGATCAACATTTTTTTAAAATTTAGATATTAGGATCGCCTAAAAATGTAGCTGCCGCCAAGGAGGCCTTGCTCAACTTGAAGGAAGAAGAAGACGCAAAGGAGAGAGACCGAGAAGCCAGGTCATTTGAAGTCAGAGTTCAAGTTGATCCTGAATTCCACCCTAAAATTATTGGTACGATAAGAATATAATAATTTGATATATTGGTAATTGAAGACTGAAAAACATTCCTCGATTTAAAAATGAATATTTTTATACTGTTTTAGGCAAGGGTGGGGCTGTTATCGAAAAAATCCGCAAACAGTTCGAAGTTAATGTCCAGTTGCCCAAAAAGGGAGACCCTGACGAGGATATCATTATTATCCACGGCTATGAAGAGCAAGCCAATCAGGCCCGTGAAGAAATTCTGGCCATCGTTAACGAATTGGTGAGAAGTTC
>JAQFYJ010000846.1:0-11196 GCA_034694685.1 Isotoma anglicana | reverse complement strand
ATTTTGCAAAGGTAGACTCGCAATGTTTAAGAATTAAATTACTCTCTTACTGCATAATCTACCTAGTAATATAATTATTTTTCTAAATCTCGAACTAGCCTAGGGCTTAAAATATTATGGTTTTAAAACTCTAAACAGAAATGCACTTTTTGGTAGAAAAGTTGTTTAACCTCTACCTTGATTAGAATCATCTATTGCAGTTAGAAAAATAGCCTTTCATTCACAATTACAATCAATCAACTCATTCTCAATGACGTTTGTTAGTTCAAACTTGTGTCTTTCGGTATGCTTTCGTGGTCATGATGAGCTAATCATTTCGCAAAAAACCCAGACAGACAGATGACAGACTGAACTTTTCCAATTTCAATCTCCAATCCATATGCAACCCAAAATAAAACTTTTGAAATGTATGAAATCTCTTTACAAAATGCAAGCTGCTATGATTTCCAACCAATGCTAAATTATCGCATCTTTCTGCACAACTATAAAACGCATTTCTCTATACTTTAAAAAATTAACATTTTTTTCATCTCAAAAGCTAATAGTGCATCCCCAAAGTAAATGTAGCATATTGCATTATGATGACATTACAAATGTCTTAGACAGATTAGTATACATTAGTTGAGAGAGCGAGGAGGGCACACATCGTCGATATTCTGATCTTTCTTGTACAATATTTCTCTCTAGTATGTGATATTAGACTGAGGAGTTTTCGAAGCTGATGATGACTTAACAATTTTTTATGTTAAAAAAGAAACATAGCTTGAAAGCTTGAAAGAAGAAGTCGCATATCATTTCCTGGTCTAAAATACTCACATTATAATCAGCCTTTTATATTTTTATTAATACCTTTTATACTCTTGTTGAGTAAAGCATCATCACATCACATCACATATCATATGTAGCATGTATGTACCACACCACGAGCGAGTTGGTAAGTTGGTATTATTATCATCCAAGTAGCACCAGACAATTGGTTTAGATATAAAAAGAAATGATACATTATAATGTCGTGATTTGTATTAAAGTTTATTTTGAGACACCTTCCATATTATTCATAGAATATTGTAAGTTGTAGCTTTGTACCACACAAAATGAAATGAGACGAGATTATTACAGTTTTTTTTCTTGACTTTTATGTTATATCAAAACTGCATTTGACAAGGGGAAGAAGAAATGATGAAAAAAATTGAATGTGATTCTTGAAGCAGAACCCCAACTCCCTAGAAATCTCATTAGAGAGAATAAGCTTCAAATTAAAAGCCACGTTTGTGAAATTGGTTGTGAAATTTTGAGAATGCCTATCTATATCTGCACCTTGATTTTATAATCATACATAGACAGTCTGTGTCTGTGTAGTGTGTATTAGTTAGTTAGGACTTAAGATGTTGCACACATAAAAAACATAATATGATTATAATAATAATAATAATAATATGTACGAATGTATGTAAATCCAATGTACGTTTGTAGTGTGAGGTACTTTCCTGTTCGTATATGACAAGTGGGTCCTTTCTCTGCCAAAATATTAATCAAAGTCATGGCAAATGCTATTTCTGTTAAAGTAGAGAGACACACTAGAGGAGAGTAGAGACTTCCGAGTGTAAAAGGTATTTATATATGGCATGCAATATTATAAACACGTACTATGTGACTAATGCAATAATCATATCATATGCACTATATAATGATATAAGATACGATGGAGTTTTTTTTCGCAATAAGAAAAAAAGTTGCAAATCATATGTCCTTCACCCTTAGGAATGAACTAAAGATTTTTTGGGATGATCTTCCAAAAATCTAATCCACATTTGTACTTACAATTCAATCGAGTGGAATGGTTAAGAGTAGAAGTTGTAAATGTAGTAAGAGTAAATAGTAAGAAGTTTGTGGAATGTTAGGATTTTGGTTTGGATTTGATTTGACTGCTATGTTAATTTCTTGCAAATGGGAAATATTTGGGAAGTGAGAATTTTCTTAAAATAATATAATCATCTGTTTTAAAATGTTGTCTAATAGTCTGAGCTAATGCACTTGTCTCTATTTAAGGCCAAACTGACTTATAAAACATTTTGATCCATCTGGCATTGGTGAGGGCACAAAGTCTTACTTATATGATAGTGAAGGAAGGACAGGATATATGTATAATGTAGTAAGGAAGAGAGCACAAGTTGTCCATGTGGTCGATGCCACAAGATGTGAAAAATATGTGATCACAAACATAAAAAATGACACTCTATCCTATCGTTGAGGTAATTAATGTCGAATTAGTCATAAAGAGTTTGAGGATTTATGTCATTTTAATGGGACAGCCCACCATTACAATAATTTGTTTGCGGGGATTACTTTATCGCAAAAAGCTTTAAGCATTGCTAAACTTTACTTTTGTATGTGACCAAGTCTAATTCATGGTGGGGAAATGAGATTGAGTTTGAGATACTTACGTGGGGATTTTTAGTGCATTTATGCAACCAGGAAATCAACGATTTTGGAAATTTTCAAGGGGAAAATTGTTGTTACAGCTTTTTCTGTTTTTGGGACTGGATTTTTTTGAAATTTTGAAACGAAAAGCTGAAATGTTTTACACCTTTATAATAATAAACATTTGTAGGTAACTTAACTTCTCCTTCCTTCGTATTTCAAATTTTGAATCTGGAGATGAATAATTGGATTTGGATTGGCAACGATCTAAAAAATACGAAAACTTGGAAAAATTTCAGATTGATTTATGCGCAACATTCGTTTATTTTTTGTTAGAAGTCATTCTGATCCTTGATTCTCTTTATGTAATTCTAAAGTAGCCCAATAATAGTCTTCTCGCAAAGATGTGTCAAAAGAGGTAATTATGATGTTACGAGACAAATACGTACTTTAACTCCAATGATTCCTATCTTATTTAAATGCACAAACAAAAAATTGGCTCTTGATTCACTTTGGCTTCGGATCTAGTGATTTTATAAGAGAAAATCATTTTTTAAAAAGATTACTCGTCGGAGAGATGTGTATTACATAATGGAACCGAATGTGATGGTATAATTTAAGTTATTGGACTTTGGCTTAAGATTTTCAAAAAGCTATTGGAAAAGTTTTAAAATTTTAAATGACGCGATTCTTAAAATATAAATATAATTGAAAAAACAGAAATTTGTGCGGCTTTAACGTTTATGTTTAGAAGTTTTGTGATTTAATAAATTTGTAAAGCTATTACATAATGAGGCGAACATAGAAATATATGCGATAAAAAAATGTATAATATAATACTGGTTTGGTTACATTTTAAACTATTAATATTTTAAAAGCTGTAATGTTAGAGTAGGTAATTATTTCATCACATTACCTATAACCGCTGTTTTGTAAAGAAAATAAAAATAAAAACGTTTTGACCCCAAAAGTATCATATCTCATCCACCTTCGTAAATAATTTGTGAATTACCTGTCACAATCAGCGACTGTAGGTAATCACATAATAGCTACTTTCCACTTTATTATACATTACCCAATGAAAAATTACCACCGAAAAATGCTTTCTAAGCTCCCCACATACAATAACAACAAACAGGATAAAAAAGTTCTCCTGCCTGTCATAAACTGTATGTGAATTTCAATCAGAAATCATCAACAGCAAAAAGAAAACTTTATTCAGCAGGGAAATTTTTCTCCTTTTATTTTTATGATTGTTTACAACCCTAACAAGGTTTTCTTTAGCCTTTTATCCATCTTTCAGTAGTTGCTTAGCCATAGTAAAAAGTCTTAACTTTTACTACGAAGCACCACTACTCAAGGATGTAATAGGTATTTAAGTTTAATAAACTTTTTACTAAGTTAGGATGTCACTGAGTTTTCTTCCTTGGTTGATGTTCCTAGTGTTACTTGGTGAAAAAAAACTAGACTTGGCTTGAAAGTAGCTAACTTAGTGAATCTAGATTCTATGGATGTCAAGTCAGTCCAACTTGTACAAAGTACAAGATACTTTCTCCGGGTAGTAGAAAGGGAGGGAGAAAGGAAAAAAACTCCGGGTAGTAGAATAGTACACAGCAGCAGCAGCTACCAATTACTATATTTGTCGGGTAAAAGGCCGGGTTGGGTTATCTGATTTTCTAAAGTAGGGAGATAACTTGTGTGGAAAAAAAGGATAAGAAAAAATTTCTCCTGTCCTCTGAATTCTTTCTTGTTAGTTTCCTGTTGTTGTTCAACTCAACTCGCAAATCAGACTTGATCGCTCGTATATTTCTCCAACAACTTTACTTGATATTTTTAGGCGATTAATGCGATACGAAAAATTACTATGGGTAGAAGTGGGAAAGTGAAAGTAGGTTTACAACTTTCACCACTTACTTACCGATTGCTTTTTATACACAGAGATCACTCTGTCTATATCTCTTTCTCGAGATGAGGATGATGATTCTGCAAATTTACTTACTTTACTTTCTTATTCTTTACTCCAAGGTGAATGCATCGATTACGATCGAGAGCAATCACCTATAACTTGTATTTATCTTTTGGACTTTGTTAATAGTCCTTATCGATCTGTCTGGAGAAATTGTTGGGGTGGGGAAGTTTCCACGTTATTTTTAAAGATATTTTTTATTATTAGTCAAGGGAAGTTTTAAAAAATCAGAAAAGCATTTTTATACCTAAAATGGGTAAATTGTGTGTGCCATATCTTGAGGGAAGCCCGTATAAGGTCCTTCATTCCAGTATACTGTTGACTGTGGCTTACTTGTATCATGTTTGCTTTATTATGATTTGTCAGAAAGTCAGAATCCCGAAAGAAGCATCATTTTTGTAAAAAAAAGTGAAAAGATTCAAGACTATTGCACCCGGATAAGAATTGTATCTTGTGATGAGATAGAAAACTTGACTGCAGTCTGCAATAATTTTTTTTGCTAGTTTAGTTTCCCTTCCTTATTTGTCAAAAGATTGTATCCGAAACGGACATGACAGAATCAAAATCAGATAGGATTTCCCTTTCTTTCTCCCGATGTATTTATTGCATTGTGTTGCGCTGCATTATAATAAGTTACTCTGGCCTAATCTATCTTCATGTACTTTTAGTTACTATGTTTAGGATAAAGGTGATAGCAGTGTCTTGACTCTGTCTTCACTACCTATTCTTAATGTCTGTGTTGGATTTTCATTTTATTGAGTTCTTAGGTGAGTGAGACTAAAAGGTTTAGCTGAAACAGCCAATTTGCTTTCAGCATGTGTTTTCTAAGAAACAAGCAAGCAAGGAACTTGAAGCTATCTTTATATAACCGGACTATATATAAACTATTGTTTTATTTATCACACAGTTTTAAAATTTAAATTTAGAAATTTTAAAAATTTCACTTATTTCTAAGAAATTGACTGTAAAAAGTAATGTGCATTGTGTGTAGATAAGAAACAGAAATATGTACAGTATTAACGTTTCTGCATAGTAAGTGGGGATCTTGAATTTAATTTATCTGAACTTCCAGATCTTATTGAGCTTAAATTGCAAACTGGAATACGTAAGATTAATTAATGCGTGAGAACTGAAAACCAATCAATCATATTCTAATGAGGAGATAAAAATAATGATAGTGGTTACTAATTAACAAACATCTTTTAATTTTACTTTAAAGTAGCTTATTTAAATATGAGGAAGGTTACTCACGAGCACGACTTAAAATTACAACTTTCCCAAATTCTTTTAATTAGTTAAACATACTATATAAGCGAAACGAAGACAAAATCTTAGACTTCACAATAATGCAGTAAATCGAACTCACCTAAGGCAAATAGAAATTTCCCCCACCTTACTCTTGTCTTGTGGTTTTCTTTACTTTACCGTGGTATATTATTTATTGTTGTACCGTCTTAGAATGTAGTTTACTCTCGTTGAAGACAAGAGAAGGGCAGATTTATTCAGAGAGAATGAGAATATCCTGTTTCTTTCTACATTTATGACTTGCATTTCATTTCATGTGTTTTTTATGTTCTTTTGTGTATTTTTTTCTTTGACCGGAAGGACAAGCACCGTCAGTTGTAGCGGCGAAGGATGTCCAACTAAAAGTGAAGGAAAGGCTGAGGTTGCGGTGTCGTCTTCGAGCTGGAAACCCTGTTCCGGTGCTGACCTGGTACAAAGATGGACGACCTGTCAACCTCACTGACACGAGGTTTCGTCTTAGACCTAAAAGGTATGCTTTTACCCAAATCACCAATCTCACAACAAACAAACAAATGCTCTTAGAAAACAAAATCATCACATTCTTCCTGTAACAAACTCCAATCCAACATCCAACCTTGACCTACGGAATAAATTCCGAATTGCAATTAACAAAACCAAACTACGTATATCCTTCACCCTTATAAACTAACAATGCCAAGCCAAACCATTTCGCAATAATGAACAAAGTGATTTGCTCTTGTAAGAAATGCATTTCCTTTTTACAGAGACATACTACATTACATACCTAAGATTTCTCCATTTCCATGTGTCTTCCTGAGTGCATCAACTCATCGAATAATGTAATCTATTTACTTTCCATTGCATGTGTAAAGTAATCCAAAAGCTCTCTCGTAAGGTATTATATACATTACTTCATATAGGTATAGGAAGTAAGTTTAAAAAATCGAGTTGATCGTAAGGTCGTTGTATTTTAGAGATAGAAAGGATGAAAATGCGACTAAACATTTTTAAAAAGCTCCAGAATGTTTTGACTTTTAGAAGAAAAATAAACGGTGCACTTCGTAGAATCAGCGAAGTACATATTAAGAAGAGAGTTCGAGAGAGATAAGCTTTTAGTACGAATTCGAGTTCATACAGATTGATAGATATTGAGCATCTTCGCAGATTTGTAAACACATGTGGAACAATCAACAAAATTTCTCAAGAAAGTTATCTCCCACAGATATATACCTAACTAAACCTATGCAGATTTCATGTTAAAGACTTTCCGACAAAGAGGAATAATATTGCTCCTCGCTGTAGGATTAATAGTGGCAGCAGAAAGTTAAGGAAAAGCGTTTTGCATTGCAAAAAAAGTAAATCTAGGACGGTCGTACACTTTAACTATGTATACTATAAATCCGATGGTAATGCTTAGAGCTAGCAGGGCTTATGTTGGTTTGGTGGCCATGGCTTATCTGTTTTGTTCTGAAGTCAAAAGTTTGCTGGATTGGAAATCTACGTCTAAAAGCTTTACACAAAATGGTTAATGTCTGTCGTTGCACTACTATAGGTACTGGTGGTAGTTAGTTAGTACTAGATTTAGGGAGACCTTTAACCTCAAATTGAAATATTGCAGAAAAAATCAACCAGGATAAACATTCAAGTCTGGGAAGGTCTTTAATATATAATATTATGATGAGATGCAACGATGTACTCGTCATATGTGTTATCAATGTCTGAGGATTAATGGGAATTAAATTCGTAGAAACATATAAAAAAAGGTTATACACACGTCTACAATTTTACCTGTGTATGTGTAGGCTAATTTAGTACGATCTATCAGACAGTAAACAAATATCGAGAGGTTTATCATCAGTATCATTTGTTGTAAAATAAAAAAAGGTATCGTATAGTATAATCTCATCGTCGGATCGTAAGACAGTTCAGAGAGTCAAGAAATAGTGGATTGTATCTTCGAGATATTGAATACATGTATGCATGAGTGAATAAATAGATTTCGAATCTGTGTAAGATACAAGGAGATATGTTACAGGTGTATATACAAAACAGAGATTATTGTTGCAATTTTTTCTAAGAAATGGGTTAGATAAACGATACCGAAAAGGTGAATTTAATGTTTGGGGTAGGGGTGATAGACACTATCCAGATTTTTTAAGAATTTAACTTTAAAGCAAGTAGAGAAGCCAGGTAGACATGACACGAGTGAAGTTTCAGAGGAAAAAAAGAAATGTGATTAACTAAATATCTTTCACCTTTGGTTCATTTTTGTAGTTTTTGGATTTTTAAATTTTAATAGATTCTAATCGGTGAGTTAGCTTTTACCTTTTGACGACTTGTAGGTAATCAGTCCTGATTGAAGTATTTTAGGGGCCTTTTTTACTTCATTAATTTAACATAGATTGACAAAGGAAATCGACAACATCAGCTATTTACGCCTATATGTATTGATGACTACAAAACAATGATATTTGATTACTTTAAAAACTATGATAACTTATTGTAAAAATGTAAACTTTCCAGACGACAGTCAATCCTGGTGATACGTAAAGCTAAAGAGATGGATGCGGGGGTGTATAAATGTGAAGCAAAGAATGTGTTCGGATCAGCCCATGCAAGTGTCCGTGTCTCCCTTCCTTCAACTTCATCGTCATCAAAACCTTCATCGTCATCTTCACCCTCGAAACCTTTGTCGACTAGGCCATCGTCGTCCAAACCTGTTGGTAAGCCACCACATTCCTTTTGTAATCGTTGCAGAATCAAGTAAGAAATATTTTCACAAGGTGGGCAAATTGTTATGAAGGTTAGGTCGCATCCAACCAAAACATATTAAGTCATCTTCAAAAATTAATCTCTAAAGGTAGAATGCAACTAAATAATTTTCTCTGAGCCGGAGTTAATTGTCACTTTATATGCATGCATTAGGTATGATCATCATTATTGTTATTGTGTTGCAGAAACTGTCATTACTCAACACATAAAACGTGTAATTTTATTGTTTAAGCACTTTTATAGTGCCACCAACTCGGTCTAGAACAACTATACCAGTTCAGACCAGACCAGAAGATCTATAACGACATCCCACTTCACATAATAATAATACTAACTACAAACTATGTATTATCTTACATGATGATGACACAGCCCCACCCTTAGCACTTATCATCGTATTGTAGTAGGTTGTTTGTACTGTGCAAAATTCCATCTCATTTTGTATCTTTGTAACCCATGGTCTATCCATACCGATTGGACAAATCCCTTGCAAAGAAATATTTTCATTTTTTGCATTTTTTTCCCTTCCCGAACCCACTCCACTATAGAAGCTTACTTGAACTTAATTACTTAATTTAAATCCGGGATTTGCTACTATGTAGTATGTAGTGCAAAGGTCTCGTCTTACAGGTATTTTTTAAATTTGCATGCGAAATGCGAATAATTTTTTATTCTTTGAAAAGTGAAGAGGCTTATTCTTTTAAAAATACATAATTGCCCATTAAATGCAGAGAAACAATGTCCTTTTTGAGAATTAATAATATAGATAGTTTTTCTATAGGAAAAAATTTACTGCTGCTCTATTTTCAAACCGCACCCCTTAAAAGTAGACTGGATCAAGTCTGTATTAAAAATGAAGCTTAGTAAAGTATTTTCAAAGTTTTAAAATCCAATCCACTCCCAACATCTAACTTTCCAATGTCTGTCTGTAAGCTTTGAGCGGAGCGTTTAGTCTAATACATTAGAATAAAAATTGCACTAGATTTTTTGCCATCCCCCCACCGACACATTTCATTTCATTATTAGAAGGCATACATACACGTAGTAAAGGAACCACCAAGGAAGATTCCAATCTTAATTCTTTTATGGGCAATTATTCTCCTGCGTGCTAATGTTGTTTGACTTGATGAAGCAAACTGAACCTTTTTTCTGACACTTGGAGAATAGCAAACCTCTAAAATTCAATGTATTCAAATTTCAAATTCAACTCGTATTAAATACGCCAGAATAGAAAGAAAAGTGTCCTTACTGATTTCGTTCATCATAAAGTTCAGTAAATTACTCAATTTGTTACATGAAAAAAATCCCTATTTTCAAATATTTCTTGTATAAAACATTCCTTACTTTTTTTCCTTCTTCATCTTAAAAGCTATATAGAAGTGTCGATTGTCTTGTCGATGTAGACTCAAGACTCAACTGATTTTGTCATTTGCTTTAAATGTAAAATGCGTAGGAAGTTAGAAAGTCAAATGGATTTCGATACTTATCCCACCTAGTATGGTGCCTAGGGTCCTCCTTGGTATCCTTTTCGAATCTGTATTTTATGTATATGTGCACAATGTTTGAATTACTACTTGGGTATGGATGGCATTATGGCATGGCTCTTTGAAGTTTTTATGACGCGTTGCATCGTTTGTAATTACTCAAGAGTATTTTTATTTGCAATTTCGGCCAACTTGTCGGATCTCGGTTCAAAAAGCTTAATCAGTGGAGGGGATAGATTTCACATTTTGCACTTCCGTTCTAATCCTAACGAATTCTAGATTTAGATACGAATTAAACATCTTTTACTATTATGACAGCACATAGGATGGGTATATCGGTGTTATATTGTACGAATAATACTGTTAGTATCAATTTATCATCCTATTATTATCTTCACAATGATGTGATATTCCTATCTATATAGCTTTATTACCCTTTTGCATGCATGACTATATATAGGGTGATGTGATAATAAACCATTTGATAAGCACATTGGCGATTTCCGATGCTGATAATAAATCATCTCTTTGTTCTATCTTTGTATTTAGGGACAACACCGACGACACTTTGGCCTTTGGCAAGCAGTAAATGCCCTTATGACTCTTACTGTCTGAACGGTGGTACCTGCAGCTACTATGAGACCATTGGAGAATATGTTTGTCAGTAAGTGAACTTTTTTTTATTAAATCTTTTACCTAATCTTTATCAGCTTTTTTTCTGTGAAACGATTGCCATCTCGTCTTTGAAAAATCCGACGCACCTTGCCTACCCGTACTGTTTTTTTTCAGTCGATCTGGTTTTTTGTATAAAAAAGAAAACTCTAAACAGAAGAGAGAAAATTTGTCGGTATGATTCTTCCATAAGGTTTAAGATGCTTTAGGTAAATAGTTGGATAGAATGATGAGAGCAAGTTACACGTCATATCGAATCGGATCTAATTGTACATTTGGTAGGTTGTGTTATCATCCGGCACAAGTACATTCGCAAGGACATGCTGATTTGCTTAAAGAGTGATTCTGCATCTCCTTGTTTATTTCTATTTACAAAGGCCATAAACTTGTTGGAAAAATCCTGATGTTCTGTTGCAACAATCAGATTAGAGAATGAACCGGATTAATCTCTTCCCTCTGCCAGTGTCTGTCTCCCTCTCTGACTTGTATCATTCGTATCACGTATCGCGTCTTTTTCTAAATTGCAGTGTATTCTAATACTTAAGGATGAGTCACTTTTGGCTTCAGACTTTAAATGTTTAGTTAATTTCCTATTATTTGGCATGGCTTTCTCTT
>JAQFYJ010000845.1:0-11196 GCA_034694685.1 Isotoma anglicana | reverse complement strand
AATGCATAAGATATTATAAGGAATATATCCTGGGAAGAAAGTCAGAAGTGAAAAGTTTCTTGATTTGGTTTGGGATTTTATAAAATACGCTGACACATTGTGCTGACACCTTTTCTTTCTGAAATTTGCCGACTTCTTAAAGTGAATCCTGGGTATGGTTACTCAGACAGATATAGCTCATTAGAGATCCATTCAAAGGTTATCTATCTTTATTCAGATGCTACTTGAGCAAGCCAGAATTCTCAATTACGAGTTGCAATAGTGGTGGTGGTGGTAGTTGTACAAGCATTGGGTAGTTTTATCTATAGAGAGATATACAAGAAGAGAGTGTTCGTAACAATAAGTGGAAATGGGAGAAAACCCATTTCCTTTGCCCTCACCACTTAACGCCACAAGGGAGTACGAAACGAAACCAGCAAACTGAAAACTGCATGCATAGGCATCCATTTACAGTTAAAGCCAAGGAAAAACGCCCTTTAAAGTATCTTTTTACTCTTAGAGTAAGTAAAAATATTTTGAACCAAAGTTCCCATTTCTTTATTTAAAGATGAAGAAAATGCCATAAAAGATTTCTCTATGAGATAGCACTTTCTTTCTCCTCCATACCAATATAGTTTGTCTAATAATAATATTTTATTTTCTGTGTGGTATAGTATGGTGTTAAAAGTGTCGCCTGGTCTGCGAATCTGATCCCTTTTTGCATTTACTTTACGAGTACATCATTCAGGTTAGATTTAAAGCAGGGTGGCGAACCGAGTCTTGCAAAAACTAACTATAATAGGCGGATTCGTGTCAGATTTTCAGATTTCAAGTCATGCAGGCTTTACTTTCCTTTGACTTCGGGCCAAAGTGTACAGTTTCAAGTCTGAATGACTGAACGTGTATGCATTGTCCCTGTCCTTTTGTCACTACCCTTTGGCAACTCAAAACATACTCTGGGACTCGACCTATATTATATTCCAAGTCAACTCTTCACTTTTCAGTATGTTAAGGCATATTTTGCCCCAAGCTCAGTCTTGCTTTATCAATACGTACGCGTAGGTGGATAGAGATGCCAAGAGCTGGATAAAAAATGCTAATAAAGAAAGTGAATGGAAGATTGTCCATTGCTCGCATTCCAAGATGTAATTTACTGAGATTCCGGTCTGGCATGGAGTTGAGGGTGAAGAAGAAGAACCTGCTAAAAGCATTTTCATCGAAGCATGATATGAAGAAGAAGGTTCATGCTCCACTTGTTCCTTCCCCATATAATAAATGCAAACACGAATACAAATACACAAAGTGTGTTCCATGTTCCATCCAGAAAGTGGGGAAACTTTCTCTTTTACTCTGAGGAATAACAAGCCCATTGCCAAACCGGACACGGAAGTTGTGAACTTTGATGCTGACTCTTTCATAAATATTGTTGTTCCCCTTATCATCGTTGAAATCATCATCAACTTCATCTCCATCCTAGTTGCTCAGCTTGTGTAGTATTAAATATATTGATATAATACACGAAGCTTATTATGTTTGTAGCTCTCCCCCCGGTCAGTAAGTAGAGAAATAGAGCACTTTCATCGCTCAAGCCAACAACTGACTAATGACTACTTCTTTGCTTTAAATCTACAATTCACGACATGCATCATGCATTCATTGAACATTCAACTTCACAATACAGTAATAATAAAAATAATAATAACATTGCCATTATGCACCTCACCCCATGCAAACGATGATATTGCTCTGGAGCTTGGTCTACTTCACATAGAAAGTATTTCTTCAGACTCAAGCGTGTATACTGCATACGATACATATATTCTACACCTATGAGCTATCAAGCGTGCAATCACTCCACGCTGTGATTACAAGACGTTTTTAACTGATTCAATACACTGGAAATCTCTAGCTCCTTTTCGACCCGTTTTTCTTATAAACTAAAATATTTGTTGCTGTGCGGTAAACTAATGATGTAGATATGTCTATCATTTATACAGTATTGGTATTAAAATTAATTGTTTCCTCACAAATATACAGACACTTTTAAGCCTACAAAAATTATCCCAAGATAAACGCATGTAAACAAGGCAATTACAACGGGTAAAAAAAGCCGTGAGTAGAAATTTCCCAGGAGAAATCGTCTTGCCACATTCCACATTTCATCTGACTAAAAACGCAGCTTTCACTTTTGCATAATAAACATTCATCAAAATGATCTTAATGAGATGAGAAGATGGGAGCTTATTAACCGTAGTTAGTCCGACTACAGAGTCATTATTACAAGTTCTTTGATAATGTTCCGGGGTTGTTTATCGTACTTGCTTTCTTAGGTTACTTTCTACTATCTACTACTTTCACTACCAAAACCAACCACTCCCTTTTAAATAGAGTTTTTAAGACTATATATACACTATAAATTATATTTGTTACTATGCTATAGCATTAATGTGCGTGTATGCTCTTTTTGTAGGAGAAAACGACTATGAACAAATCCTTCGATTCATTTTTATTGTTATTATCATAAGTAATTCTGTGGCTTCACTTTGGTCCATTAGCACTCGAATAAACTTCTTCCTTAAGTTTTATTCCTTCGCATTTGACTTGACGTCAAACTCGCATCAAAATACTCTCACGGAGCAATTTTAAAGCCACTTCATATCTACACCTTTCCTAATGTATGGTTGCTCGTACACTATCTTTTATGTATAAATCTACTAAATCTCTCCTTTCCAAATACAAATACTAAGGAGATACTTAAAAGAAGTAGCTTTTGTACAAAAAGTTACCAGTAGAGTCAGAAGAGAGAGTGAGCCAACAAATAAATGACAAACCAAGGAAATAAATGTAATGTAACATAACAGCTACCTCAACTGTGTTCAAATGTCTCTCTCCCTTTTGCTTCATAGATAAATGCATTCACTAAACTTTTTAAGTGATTTTAGAAACTTCTTCTTTGTAAATGTTTTCAACACTTGGAGAGTAAGTGAATGAATCACCACAGTAGCAAAGCAAAAGCAAACCAAAACCAACCCCCGCATCGCAGTAGCAGACCAGACTCTTAGACTCATTTGTTTCCAGATTTATTGGCCTAATTCAAAAGTAGAAAGGATATAAAGTCTTTTGGGTGGCTCAGACAACAAAATGCGGAACTAATTTTTAAATCAATAAATATAAATTCAATTGGAAATGTCTGTCAACTTTTTTTTCATTCTTTTGAAAATTGAATGCACTTTCTCTAACTTTAAGGGAATGTCTGGAAAGTCATCTAAAATTATCTGTAGGTTTCCTTACTTTCGTCATATTGTAAATACCTTACCTTGGAGAAATGCAGCAAAAACTTTAGTGAACTTCCAACCTTTGAAGCAAAGTTTTTGCATAAACGGAGGTAACCATTACGACCCTATTAAATCTAAAAGATCAAAATCTCAAAATAGTGGAGGAGAATAGGTAGGAAATGAAGTCAAGAGGGGTTATTCAGTTTGATAGTATTTAAAATTTATTTATAACTGTAACCCCACTGACTGTCAACTGTCTAGAGAGGCCTGGAGTCTTAAGTCTCGGTTTTGGTCTCTCTCTCTCTTTTCAGTCTCAATTTAACCGAAAGGCTTAAACAGAAGGATTTAACTGGGAAGTATCTAGATGCATTAGTTAATTTAAGAGAAGCGAATCTCCTCCAGTAGTGTAGAGTATTCCCAAGATAATATATCGCACTACTCTATCGTCCTAGTCCTCTTTCTAGATTTACACCCATCCCATCCTCCTCCTTTCCTTCAACCCTCGTCTTTAATTGTTTTTAGAGGGTGATAATGGCTCCTGTCTGCTATTTATTGAGACCAGCACCAGCTATTCTGAGTGGTAATACAGATAATTGAAGATATATAGGAAATGGGTGTGGTGTCCACAGTGGTTATAAAACCAACAGATAAAGTGACACTGGTAATAAAAACAGTATTGCAATTCTACCTTTTGCTCCTTTTATTCCCTTCATTGAGAATCGTTTAACTTTAAAAGCGTTTATTTTCCCTTGGATGAGTGAAATTTATTCAATATATAAGCAAAGGTAATTAAAGGTAATTGAGTCAAATAGTACGAAGAGAAAGTCTTCTGCTTTTGCCCTACTTTCTATATGCACTGGAATTTGTGTAGGCTTTCAACTTGTTTTGTTTATATTAAATATTTATTTTGTGTACTACTTTTCCCCTTGGGAAAAAGGAAACATTTTAGGTTAAGGAGGTGTTAGATGTTGTTAGCAGTCAGGGGTTGCTTTGTTTGTTCGTGGAGAAAGTAAGGAATGCACATAATAATATAATCTGTGAATGTGAATAGTGTAAGTGTTTAGGAAAGAAGTAGTAGGAGTGAAAGCAGCCAGTGTATTTTGTGTAGTGTATAAAAGTGGCAGGAGGCGTGTTGGCTATTTGTCGAGAAGACACGGTGGGGGTGTGAGGAATGTCACGAGTATTAACAAGGCTTGAAGAGGTGTTGACACGCGATATGAAAAATTGAATAAGTGGGAATGGAGAATACACACAGGAGGTCTCTTTGTGGATTTACAATTACTCTTTATTTGCCCTTTGTGAGATGCCGTAAACTACTTCCTACTTTCTAACTGGCTTATGTATTTACCTTTCACTTCTCTCTATTGTTGTCTTCCTTTATCTCTATCCAATACAATAAACACCACAAAAATGTTATAACTTTTAGGCAAAAACGCTTTCCTAACTCTGTAAACTAAAAGTTTTTTTTCCACATTTTTCATACTATAACTTTTAACATAGTCAAAATTGTTGCTTCTAATGATAATAATGATAATTTACGTGTTTTACCTTATCCCATGACAAGACAAGACTACTTCAACGCTATTTACCACTTTACCTACCTTATAATATATGATTTACTATTGTAGACAGATCTATCTGGGTTGTGAATGGAAGTGTTGAGTGTCTCGACAGGCGAGAAGACAACAACGGCATGTCAAAGTCCCTACAGTTGTAAAAGACAAAGTATCCCTTGGGAACTACTGACTCGGTCTCGTTTAAACCCTGTTAAAGAAATATCGGGATTTTTCTCTCCTTTCTCCCATGTCATATACCATACCATAATACCACACCACACATGGATAGTAGAATAGAAACTATATACTTTCTCCTATGCATTGTATACACAAAGGAATTCTACCCTTAGCCCTAACACCTCACACCCTTATACTGTGTATTTGACTTAACTACAAGTGTACAGTACAGTGGAAACGGCGAGACTAAGTTCAAACAGAAGGTTGAAGGTGAGATCAGATCTGATCACAAGTAATGTGTAATGGGCATAGTAAAAGTTATATTGTATTATTGTATATACATGAGTACCTCTATTGAGGTATAAAGATTTCCCATGTCGATTCCTCCTACCTATTTATCGGAAAGTGAATTACACATGAACTGCTGAACTCTCCTTGGTCGTCCTAGTTGTCACCTTTTAACTGTATAACACTTTTGCGTACGTATTCTATTACTTTTTTTCTCCATTTTGTATTATTCTATATGTATGTTGTACTCTGTATGCGTTCAACGAAATACATTTCGATGGATGAGAATGAGAAGAAAGAATGTGTTGAGGAGGAGAAATCGCTCGGTTAACAAAAATAGTGAAATAGAAAAAGAGGGTGGAAAAAAAGAAGTTAAGAAGATATCCATTTTCTATTTATGGGATAATAGGATCGAATAGCAATAGAACCAAAGATAGGGTTGCAACAACATCAGAACAAGATGGGAAAGGTGGAAGGAAAGTAACGGGTACAATTTAGCCCTTGAGTATGGAATGTAACCTTTTACAGTAGGAAGTGGGATACAAGCTTACCATAAGAATAGAAGAATATCAGGTTGATCAGAACAGAACCCCACAGTATGATTACCACTTGGGATATATTGTACAACAAGCCCATTCTTTAATCCTCAAAGGTGGACATTCCATTTCAATTTCTCTAAATAAGACGAGCCCTACCTACCTAGGTCTAAACTGCTTGCTTACTCAGAGCCTGGTGAATTGCCATTCCCACACTATACCTATATTGATTTCCCTTTTTTATCCTACTGTTTTTACAACACAGTTCACAGTTACCCACTTATTGTCTAAATAAAAATTCTTATTAAGTAATACTTTTGTTGAAAGTGAAAGTTGTTTGTCCTTGGACATCTGGTACAATTTTATTGTCTTTCGCTTTCACCCAGTCAACGAAAAATTATTTTGCAAAGCATATTTTTACTTTAATAAAAAATAAAGGCAAAATTTAGTTACATTTTGAAAGTAGCATCATGCTCCCAATTTACTGATACTTTCTCTCAAATCCAAGAGTTTTTTTTACAAAAAAAAATAAGACATTGCAAAATAGATCTAAAAGAAAATAAGATGTTCCTCAATCACAAGATAAATTCAGTAGATCAAAAAGATTACAACTTTCACATCAGTGATAATACCTTAAGATTAGATTCACCTACATTATATAGAGAAAATAGATTTTTATCTCCAAAGGTCTCTTTTACTTTTCCACAGTTATGGCTAAATAACGCATGAAATGATGTCAATTTACACAATCGAAAATCCAACATTAATCTCTTGTAGAGGAAATGAAAGCAAAACAATCGTCCCCTAATCTCATTTGATACAATAGATAGATGGCAATTAAAGTCTACAGCTTGGAAAATCCAATATGTGGAATTGGACAAGAACCTATCCAGAAATAATATCACATAGTATACAATAAGTGTCATTCATAGCATTACATTAGAAGCGGGGGATGTTACATTACTTAATATCTTGTTGTAGCTCAACGCACATTATTATAGACTAAGCCAAGATGCCAAGAAAGGGATTGGAGATGTTCCACTTACTTGCTCTCTATCATGAACCTATTACTTTAATAGTAATCACGCACATGGAAAATTTCTCTAATCTTCAAGCAATCACTGACTTACGATGAGAGATCCTTCTATCCAATATCCAACCATATTACATAATATAGCATAATATGGTAGGTATCTTCTTATTCATCTATATCTCCCCTTGTAGATAGAATGCATTTTCAAGCATCACAGCACATCAATGCTTAGGTCTTTTTAGTATCAAGAACCACCGCATACAGTATAGGATTATTATATGGAATCATGCCGGCTTCACCATAGCCATGAAAATCATAATCATGATCAACCACTCTGCTCTGCCGAACATTCCAAAATTTCATTTTAATCCTCTTCAGAACCCTCTGAGCATTAAGGGAAATTAAGATATCCATACTCACTAATTCCATTAATTACTTCTAGTGCTTTATAGGCTCGATTGATATTATAATAATGCATTTATAATATCTTACCACATTCTCTTACGATTATGTTTATATCATATATTCTTATGATGCTTGAGTAAACGTTTGAAAAACTGCTGTGTTAACTTCATTAATATTTAAATTATTGATTTCACACAAGTGTTTACTTTCTTTCAATTGGCTAAATCTGTAAACAAATTTGTATCTCCTACTTATAATATAACGCTTGTGCATTTTAAACGGAAGCTTTGGTCACTTGTTACAAAAAAGTCGAATACAAAGGTCACAGAATTAAAGCTTAAAATCAACTTTTTGCTTTGTGATGAAACTGTATACACCTTAATTTCGTTATTAATATAAGGTCAAATAATTCCTACCTTGAAATTGTAAATAGGAAATTCCTGTTTAGAGGCTCATAATTTGATTTTGACATTAATTAACAACAGAGACTAATGCAATTATTAAAGAAACTATACAACATTGTATTTGGAACAGATATTAAATAGCATGAAGACAGAAGTCAACTTTACCCAAACGGAATTTTGATAAATGTATCAAGGACTACTCCTATAGAGATAGAATATTGCATGAGAATCATACAACCAAGCATTAACTTAGGTGAAAGTGATGAAATCATAAAGGCAGGAAGTCATTAAAAGTGTCGAGAGTTTTCACGATACGTACTCTTGCATAGTGTTAGTGTTCAACAATACTTTCTACATCTGTGTTTCATGTTAACCTCATACAAATAAAATTTATACTATATGTTAATGCCACACGTTCTAATATTTTTGTTTTATTTGCTTGACTCGGAAACAGATAAGTGGAGTGCTCCGGAACACGGGCCAGACCGTTGTATTCACAATAGAGAAAGGAAGCTCACGAGTGAACATGACAGGAGGACCCTTGGCATACAGATACCAATTCGAAGAAATGTATGTCCACTTCGGACCTGAAGATACAGTCGGCTCAGAGCATTCCATCCAAGGAATTTCTTTTCCTGCAGAGGTAACTTAAACAATTTTTATTTTCCTAACCCATGCGATTCTTTAACCTTTCCAAGCCCCATACTAAACTAGTGCCTGGCAACTTAAGCCAAAAAATACATATGAGTAAAAGTGAAAGAGGAATAAAAAAGAAAGATGAAGTAGAAACGGATGTAACAAAAGTGTTCCATGAGGTAAAGATCTAAAGTTGAGTCTTTTCAAAGTTTGGAAGTTGTATTTTGGAAAGGAATCAATTAGTAAATGGGCGAATGACTTTCCTATATATCCGGTTCGTAAGTTTTGTTTCAGGTAGTAAAAAAACCCCTGCAGTTGAGATCTTGTATCACGAACGAAATTGCAATATCAATATTATTATTTCTATACCACCGACCGATCGAGTGTTTAGCTTTATGGGAGTCAAAGGTTGTAAATGTTGACTGTTTTTACAGCTGCAGCTGTATGGGTTTAACGTTGAGTTGTACTCAAATCTGTCGGATGCCCAACAGAAGCCGAATGGGGTTGTAGGAATTTCTATAATGATTCGAGCCGTAAGTAAACTTTGCATATATTTATTATTATCCTATTTGTCATATAAAAGTTATCATCATCAACAAGATAATGATGGTGTGGTCTGGTCTGGTGTATCATATGTCGTTCCCACGATTATCCTTTCACCTCTTCCAGTCTATCGTCCTTTCATCATATTCAAACATCTCTATCCATCCGTTGCTCAAGTACTTCCAGTCACATCGTACACCAGTCTTTACTTTTCCCACAGTTGTGCAACCATCCTTCCTTCCGTATAGTACAGTATTTATATTAATAACAATATATATCCCCACTGCTAATATTATGAGTCATCTCTCATCATATTGGAAGAAGAAGAGTTGAAAGACCAGGAGAAGAGAAAGTTTGATATGTTTACCCACTTGTACTTTCCCTAAAATCACTTTCCCCATGCTTTGACTCTTGTTCTTGGTTGGGGTCGTGGTGGTATGGATGGGATCGTAAAGTCCAGGCCAGAGAGCAGAAGTTTTAATGTGGCATGATGATCTCCGTATCTCATTGCCTGCCTCTACACTCATCCATCATGACACTCTGAATACTAATGTCGCTCTGTATGGTTTTCCTTTCAGGATGAAGATGCGGCCAAACCGCCAAATTCTGAGCTACGAACCCTGACAAGTGTTTTAAATCAAATCAGATTCCGCAGTAAGTTTTCTTTCCAATTTCATCCACTATCTTTTACTTATAAGCTCATTCCATCCAGAGAGAGAGAGAGAAGAGACCCACCCGAGGTACATTTTTAAGAAACAGATGTATGACTTGTATTCAAGAAAATCTTATCTGTTAACTTTTACTCAATATTGGAAGAACGTTGGAGAGTGGAGAGAGACGCTTCATGCTTCCACGAATGATAATATGGGTTAGAATAACTACCTAATATTATCATTAGTAAGGTCAAAAACCTGGATTGGATTGTAAAGTGGATTCTCAAATCCCAACTGCATTGGTTTAGCATTTTTTTACCATTATTTTTTGTTGCCAACTCCAAATCAGAATTGTAAATTGGCTGAAATTTCAGGCAAGGTAGCTGATTCTTTTGCAATATTTTTAGACTTACAATATTACATTTTAATGAAAATTCTCCGGAATTATATAAATATTATATTGTTAAACTAAATTAATTAATTCTAATCTATAATAATACATTTTGAAAATTAAAATCAGGCTAAGAATGAAGGATAATTGCACAGTTTTTAAAATCATTTTAAAAATCTTCAACTTTCTTCTTTCCATTTGAATAAATTGAAAAATCAATATTTCTTATCTTCATTTACCCCATTTTCGAAAAAGGTACCATAAGTATTTCAACAAAACAGGAAGCCTGAAAAAATTCGCTACTTAATTTCTAATCAGTAAATCTTTTTGTGGTTTTATATGCGCTTCTTTGGGTCTGCTTTAGTGATTAGCCCATCATCATCTCTTTTCCCATCTTTTATACCCAAATCCTCACTCACATCTCTTTCAGACGAATAGGCAATTCTTTACTCAACGCTTTTACATTACTTACTTACTTACTTTTTACTTAGATTTCCCTATGCCTTGTGCATACGTCAGTCAGTGAGACTCCCACCCATCTCTTAAGCTCTTCCAAGCCAACCAATTCATTTATCTTTTCACTTCCGCAAGATTTTCCTTTGCACAGTGAACAGTTTGAAACGCATCAAAACCCATAAGGATTTCCACCATTCATTTCACTTATTCGCCTTCCTTAGTCAACTCATCCGGATGGATAAATATGACGTTACTTTTATAACAAGCACACATGATTAGCCTAAGCAGTGGAGAATGTAAAACTACTTTATTATAATATCCTTATACTTTTCAGGGAAAGCAGGTGGTTGCACAATCTTTATATCGTAATAGCTGAAGATATTATTATGCATAACATGTTTTTTATCGTCAAGCCTATCAAAAACGTAACGAGCGCCTCTCACTGTTAATTTAACTTATCCTGTTCATATTTACCTTCAAACTCAAACACTCAATTTACTATCAAGGCTATAGGCTGTCGGAGCCTTTTTCTTTGTGTCTTTGATTACATTCGCCTCTATATGGTTTAGTTACTATATATGGTATTTCGGTAGTTGATTTGAAAGCATACGTTGTAGTAAAATAATTTATTTATTTTTACTTCCAATTATGTAACAATACCTTTGAGCTGGTAATATTCTAGGTATTTCCGATAAGGAAATGCAAGCATCTTTTATTTGAATCTATATTATATTTCCATTTCTCTTTTTCGTGAATATCTAATCTAAATTGGATTAAATTTGAATAAAAAACAGCTGCATTTTTAGGTTATGATGTTTTTATTCGTTATGGCTCATTGAAACCACAGAAATCAAAACAATCGAA
>JAQFYJ010000844.1:0-11199 GCA_034694685.1 Isotoma anglicana | reverse complement strand
TTTACAATTCACATTTTGCATTCATATAATATCAAATATTAATAATTTATTGCTTTCATTTGTCGACATCGGCACCATCCTCAGAACTGATGACTGCAGAATTTCAACTGTTGACTCTTGAATTGTTTGATTGCAGAAAGCTACCGGTGACCTGCAACGCCAATTTAACGTATCAGCTTACAGCACAATGGCTCACTCTTTGGAAGAGTCACTCAAGATATGTCTATTAATCCTTGATGATGACCCGGACTCGACTCGTAATCCTCTGAGACGGAAACTAACGCTGAGTGACTTTGACCACCTGACCTCAGACCTAATGGTGTATATCGTCAGTCAGCTCATTAGCCGGTTCGATGAAAATTTCACTTTAGATGTAAGTTCAGTGGATATTTTTCCAATTCAAAATAAATATGCATGCTACGTGACAGAATTAAAGCTGATAGTGTAAAAAACGGTAGTCAAAATACTGATTTTTTTCTTTATTTTCAACATTATGGACTAGTTTAGTAAATTTTTTAGGCTTAAGAGAATTGTAGATATCTTCAGGTTTTGATTTCAATAACTCGGACAGCTTACATTATGATATGCTATGAGAGCATTAAATTAGTGCTTATAGTTTTTAGTTAATGAGCATATAAAAATCTACAAAAATATTTAGGAGTTTAGCAACCTTTTTTATTTAGGTCGAATTTAATTTTTATAAGAAATTACACCAAATATAGTTAAATATTTCATAAAATGGCAAAAAAATGAATATAGAAATTACATTTTTAATTGTACCATTCAATAATAATATACAATACATATTCTTTTTTGTTTCAGGAAAAGTATCAAGCTTTATCTGACTTAGATCAAATGGGGATTATGACTACTTCTGTAACTTACGAGTCGTCAATAGATCGTGTGTATCGTGCTGCTATTAACTTCTTCCCTGAGAACAGTAATACTTTGGAACTTAGTGTGTTTTTTGCACCACAATATGGTCCGTAATTTTTTTTTCATTCCCTAGTTAGATACTAGCTTTCTACATGTCAAAATTATGCAAGAAATTTCCATGTTTTTAATTTTGGAATTATAGACATTAAACGGGCAAAAGCTGTGATTCAATGGATTACTTCATTCATTTTCTATATTGAGAACACGGTCGAAGAACGTTTTCAACAAGAATGGGATAGTTTGCATAAAGAGAATGAAGAAAAGATGAAGTTATTCAACGAAATCGAAGATCTTAAAACTGAAATCGTTTCATGTATACAAAAAAATGAAAACATGAAAGACATGAAACCTAAGGTATGTTAAGAATGTTAACTATTTCTTATTATGTGTGTCGTCAAATATTTCACCGTTAGTTAAATTGTTGATTGTTTACTTCACAGTTAGTTCAAGAGTTGAGAGATTTGGAGACTCAGATTCTAAAAGAGCAGGCGGATCTTGCAAAGTGGGAACAGACGGCTAATAAAGAGAAAAAGAATTACGATCACTACGCAGCGGAAGTGGCTAAACTTGAATCTAAACTTGAAGCTTTAAATATTGAGAAGGAACTCATTGAGCAACAAATAGTTGCTTCTGCACCCGAAGTTGTTCAAGATCATTGGAAGGAGTCAGATAAGGTAAGGAATAGTGAATTATCAAAATACTGATTTTAGTCATTTTAGTGGGTTATATTTATTCTCGTTAAAAATTAAATTCTAGCTTAAAGAAGAACTTCGCATACGAGAGGCTTTGGGTGTACAAATTAAAGAAGCTGGTAATAAAGAACAGTTTTTAAACAACATTATCGAAAAGTCAGGCGCAGCTGTACGACGCTTTGAAAGCCTCATTATAACTATACAGGGTCTAAAGTAAGAGCTCATAACAATAGTTTTTCATAATACACTTATGTAAAAAAAGTTTACTTACAATTCTTTTGCCTGCTTTGAAACTTCAACAGTGAAAATCTTGCTCATCTTGCTAAAACGAAATCTACCTGTCAAGACAAATGCAAGGACATTGATCAGACGAAACGGCTCGTGTTAGAAAATGAAGATGAAGAACAAAGACTGAAAACCGAATTTAAAAATCGTGCAAATTCGAATATTGCAGAACTTCAAACATTAGATATTAAAGCTGCCGAAGAACAAAAGTAAGTGAATATTCATTGAATGCTTACTGCCAAGGTGAAGGCGTTTTGATTTTCGTACTTAAAGAACTTGGTCTACAATTTGATTTTTTCTTGCATCTTTAGAAAATTCGAAAACGCCAGTCTTCGTATTCAACAACTCCAGGATAGAATGGCCAATATTGAACAAGAAATATATGACACAGAAGAGGAATGTACTGAGTTAAATGAAGAGATCAAAGCTTGCAGGGATTTTGTCGAACTTGAAGTACCCAGACGAATGGAAGCAGTGGTAAGAAATTCGCTTATATTTAATACAATCATCAAAATAATATTTTATATATTATAAAACAGTATGTTTTTCTAACAGAAAACTATATCGGATAAAATCAAAAACAAGCAACGTGAGTTTTTACTGTTTCTAGACATCGTAGAAGATGATGTTAGCTATATGTAATAGTTTTATTACGAGCTCTATGAAATAAAGATTTTAGCTTAAACACAAAACACAATTCCCAAATTAATTGCATGTATTGATTCCATTAGACGTTTTTCAATTTGTGTTTTGTTGATAGCTTAAATTTTAATTGTCCTTGTATACTGGAACCGTAAATGTCAATTTATTAAATTATATTGTCTTATTGATTTATATTTGTAAATTTTCATCGAGCTAAATTACAAAAATGTACTCAGCGTTTATGGCTAAATAATAATTGTTCTACTCTAGTATACAAAAACAAAATAATAAGAACTAAAATAATAAAAATGCACTTATTCCTTGAAAATTATTTTATAGAATGAATTATTTTGAGATTTAGAATACCTTAGACTTAAAAAATATCATCTTAAAACTTAAGTGTGCACTCAAACATGCTTTTTTGTCAATTTTACATGAAAACTATTCAAGGTTTTATAAATGTTATTTTCATAAAAATTTTCAATTGAATAGCCTCACTTTGGTCAATCTACACAACACTACAATCCTACCTACCAACCAACTAGGTACTTAGTACTGTATGACAGCTGAATGCACACAAAAGATTGTTAAAATGAATTGATTGTTGGTACATTATTATTAGTGACCAAAATTATACTGTGTATTGAGGTTTGTTCAAGTTTCAATGGAAAAGAAAATTATCACTGTAAAATAAAGGTATATAAAAATATAAAATCAAACCTAACAATAACCCTTTGCGATCAAGATTACCTACCTTAGATAAGAGAACCAAACGTTACTTGTTTATCTTAATTACTAAATTAGCTACCCATAATCATATAATAATTGAATAAGATAACGAATGTAATATGATTTAAGTCACAGTTTATTAAATTCTTAATGGATTTGAGAAATTGCGGTAGTAATAATATCAATAGTATTACCATTACCATTATATACCGAAATACATACGAAAAAATTAAAATTTGTAAAATACACATACATCAAAAGTTGATTGTGTCAGCAAGCCCAACAAACATAGGTTTTGTTTATCTATTATTACTGTACAATGTAGGTAATTGACATAATATTACTTGATTATAGAACGTATCATTAGCAGTAATTAGCACACATTTTCATTGTCATTCAATCAATTAAAAAATTCGAGTTTAGCGACAGTTGAATGAAAAGGACAAGCAGATCGGGCTTTGGTTTTATGTTTGGTCGTATGAAAAAAAATATGAATCATTTAAACAGTATCTGATTTTTGTAAGCAGTATCATAAAGCTATAATAATATTGCTTTTAAACACTAAAATAATATCAGTTAAAAAATGTTTTAAAAATTAAAAACACAGTGGAATACGACACGAAATACGTCAAATTGGAAACAAAGCATGCCTCTAATACAATAGTAGACAGTGTAGTTTTGAATCACACGTACAAAAAAAATGAAACAGTCGATCGACCTGTCATGCTCGACTTGACACTCCAATCCGTCTTTTGTACTTGAATAACATAACTCGTAAGGATTATGCAATGTAGGTAATTTAAGTACATTTCTGACTTAACATACAGATAATACAGAATATAAAGATAGTATGAACGACTTCGGATATTACATTAATTATTATTTACTTGCTTTTAAGAACAATTAGCCTGACACCTATTTGTTACAATTAGGTATTTTATGGTCGGGAGTCACTTGGTAGTTTATTTTTAAAATCGGCAATTATTTTTTTCTTCTAATGTCACAGGGCTGTTGCTGCTTTTAGTGTCCGGTGGCAAATATTGGTTATCACGATATTCACGATACGAAATGTTTTATTTTGTTTTATTACGTGGTTTATTAGATAAAAAAATCAAATGCAAGGACTTAATAAACAATTTCTTTCTCTATTAAAAAATTATTGATTGGGTATTGACATTGTTATTAATTATTGCAAAAAAATGAACGTGACAAGTAAGAATATCATGCAACTGTGGAAGTACTACACGAAAATTACACTGCTGTAATGAACCAAGTATAACGCTCAAAATGAACACCTTCGGCGTCCGCTTAAGCCAAATGATGCCTTTAGATAAAGCAATATCTAACTCCTCTTACGGTAAAAATTTTATCATACCGAGGGAATCTTCTACTACATTTAGATTTTTATAGATCAATTAGAAAAGGTAGATACTTACGACTACAGTATTCAATCTTTACAAATATCACGCATATTAATGTCAAATGTAGAAAAACGAAGGTAGGTAAAAAGTGCAAAATTATTTTTGGCGTTGGTTGACTTGACTGTCCTATTTAGGTAAATTTCCCTAATGCAAATGCAAACTTTTTTAATGTTCGACTAATTCTGAGCACCAATATGACTAACTACTGACGACAATTCTTGTCTGTAAGATTTTCTGACTTAAAAAAACCTGCTCGTTGCCCTACTTCACGTGGACTTAGATAATAATTTAACATCCCTTTTCTCAAAAACTGTTTGTACGTATTAACAGACACAATCACTAAGTCTATAACCCACTCCCAAATACAACTGCTAGTTATATTCATTGTTTACACACCGTTCTTTCGGCAGATTTTAGTTTGAAATGGACTTTTCAGTATAGAAAGCAGCGAATATGAATATTTACAAAAATGTTATCAAGGCAAATGACTCACACAATCACTCAAGAATTAACAGTCAGTCAGAGATTTCACAGAAATTCATTTGCCCGACACATCAAGACTGCAAACTAATTAATTAGAGAAATTTTTCAGTTATTTCAGTTGCCTATCAGCCTATCCTTTAAAAGTCATTCTCCGACAATACGAATTTGAGTGTAAATTGTAAAATGTCTACCTCATATAAAATTTTACGTCACAGTAAATTTGTCATTTTATACCTAATAAAAGTCATTCACTAGTTAGTTAAACTCTGTATATACAAGGAGCACATCAATTATTCCAACATTAATATATCCTAGCACACCTCTATTCTCCAGTACATTTTTTCAACCAGCTCATGATTCATTCCTTTGTATTTTCAGTAGCAATATCTAAAACCTAATATTATTATACAGAGTTACTAAAGTAGATATTATAAGTTGGAAACTAGATACAGTTAACCTTACATTTAAATTAACGTTACTTAAATCTACTTCATTTGAAAAAAATTGATAAAAAGAATCATTTGTGTGCAGTTATGTGCTGTTTTTCTGTTTGGTTGCCCATCACTTAATTAATCAAACGAAAATGTAATAACTAACGTATCTTTGTCATTAATAACACGTCCGCAGATCGAATACAATCTTCAGAAAATGTTGCGTTTCAATGGGGGTAGGGGTGGTGGTTCTGTCTGGATAGCCCAAAATTTAAAAAGGTAAGAGGAGTTGCTTATTTTGCTGATTAGTTTCTAATTATAACTTCTGATTAAGGTTTTATAGACGGTCTAATCTGAAAGTATCTTCAGCTTGAGGATCAAGTTGAACTAGCTCAGGATCGGCCAGCATACTGAATCCGTCCATGTCTATTGGACCCAGTCCCTCCCGAAGAGCTTGGGCAGCTTCCGTTGCAAGTATATCGTCAAAAGGCTCTGAGGATCTCACATCGGAAAAATCTGAACCCAAAAATTCTGTACTTACACGCCTGATGAACATCTTTCAACAAGTATAAGAATAAATTGAGTCGGAAGTCAAGTTACCGGTAAAAATAATATCTGGTATGCTAGAGGGTGTTTGGGGCGTCTGGGGCTGATGATGCTGAGGAGATTGCTGCGTTGGGAGCCCAGCAGTTGCTCCTGTTGGAATCTGCTGCTGTCCAGTGTTGTTGAAATAAGATGAATAATTCACCATTCCACCACCCTATAATTCAAATAAAAAACTTGAATGAATGCAGCAAAAATCGAAATTCAAATAAATTAGTGCTTATCAAACTGGAATGCATACTGGAATGCTTTACGACTTATAATTCACTTATTACTTTCAGTGCAAGTGAATTTCAAATTTTTAAATTAAAAAATTCGTAATTCATAACTATTAAATCCCATTCATACAGATACTATATAATAATATCAAAAGTATTAAGTAAAATTCCCACTACGAAATAAAATAAAATAATCTGAATTTTAGCGTGTTCAACATGGTCATTCAAAATTGTAACAAAATTATTTTTGTGCAAAATTAAACTTAAAATTACTGATTGAATATCATTTTCTTAATAGAACCAATTAGGTTGTTGGAATCTAACATTGATTGCATTGTCGGTAATTCAATTAATTATACAATACAGCGTGGAAGCATATAAAGCATGAATTTCAGCAGTTAAATAAATTGAAGCATATAAAACATAAAACATCAATTAACCTGCCAATTGCCACTGTTTCGCGGCGATCGCGACGCATCGATCTAAAAATGCAAAACAATTTCCAACTCAAAGTAAACTTAAAAAACCTTAAAGTTAGCTGTAAATAAGCATTACATCTACTTAAAAAAATTGTACTACAAGGTTACATTTCATTTTGAACTGATTGATTTCAGTGTTAGTATGAATTCAAGGAAAGGTGTTGCGTCGCAAAACGCTAACATACCATTGAGAATTGCTCAAAATGCTGTTGCAACGCATTTGCTTGCTGACTGAGGAAGTACGACTCTGTTGAGTTCTGTAATTGAGGCGGGGCTGAAGGACTCGCAGGAGCAGATAACTGACCGTCCAGAGGACTTGGACTCCGGAACTATAGGAAGCAGACATTGACAAATATACATGAAAATATATTTCTAATCTACACCTATAATTCAACTATAAAAAGAAAGCACAAATGAGATAAAAATATTTAAAACAAAGAAAAAAAATTAAGTAATTACTGGCGAAGGTGAGTTTTGAGGACTAGGTCTTTGAGGACATCTGTATGCTGTCAGCATCTGCGTCGTTGTCAATTAAAAAGCCAAAATTAATAAATCATAGAAAGTATAAAAATAAACTGCATAGTTATACCAGCATTCATTAAGTATTTCAAATCATGCCTACGCTGCTTCAGTAACCAAAAAGATTTTGTGTCCCATATCATTCACAAAATACTTTTGGTACTAAGCATCCTTAAATTAATCATAGAATCGTTTTAAGTTCTACAATTTAAATGACAAAGCAAATTATATAAAATGTTGCTCCTAATATATTACGCTTTAAATAATGTAATAATAATAATACAATATATCAATCTTTCATTCATTGTAGTGCATTTGTCAATCTATTTTTACTTAAAATAGTCCCAACATACATTTTCATTTGGAGTAAAATTTTGGAATGTGTTAACATTTAGAGGATTCTCCATCATTGACTGTTGCTGGTGTTGTTGTTGTTGCTGCTGTTGTTGTTGTTGTTGCTGCTGTTGTTGTTGTTGTTGTTGCGATTGGGAGTTTTGTTGAAGCGATTGGTGCTGTTGCTGCTGATGCTGTGTTTGAGGCTGGTGCTGGTGTTGCTGAGGATGAGGTCTACCTCCTTGCTGTTGCTGGGGATTATTTGAAATATTCGTGGGTGGATGAGGCGAACCACCGGTTGGTGAGTATGTCACGGATAGTGGGCTCTGAAACATGAGCATGATACAAATTATTACACTCACACATTCACAATTAACAATTTAGGTCAGAATGCAAATATTAAAACGTACGGATGAGTATGGTGAGTTAGTTAACTGAGAATCTTCGGCATCTATAGGCTGCTGAAGGGGTGGTGTAAACTGAAAATTTGTAAGGTCAGGCAAAGATCCAGTAGAGCCAGAGGGAGGTATTTCTAAAAGAGAAGGTCCATCTCCCACTGTGGTAGGTATCACTGAATGGGTTTCCTGGTGCTTGGGAGAGTGTCCCATTCCAGGAATTCCATAATTTTCTCTAGGATCGTTGGAATTATTTGAGGATTCTTCACTTGAATCTGGGACTACGGAAGGGATCATAAGTGAGTGATGAGAGTTAAGGTCTGAGTCGGATTTGGCTCGTCTCCACGGAGCATCCATTGGAGGGGATAAATAGTTGGTTGCATACATCCCTTGAGAACATATATTTCCACCTGAGTTCCCAGTCATTGAACTCAGCATAGAAAGGCTGGGTGGGGAGGCATAAGGTGCGTGATCCGTCCTATTCGTCCTTTGAACTTTTACAGGTCCGATTGAATTACGGGAAGCACGAGGTGACGAGGAACGCGGACTAAATCCCATTTGTCCTCCCTGATGTCCCTGTTATTTATTAATTTTCGCATAAGGTATTTTAATTAATATGATTATCTACAACTAAAACATTTCATACGCACGTCAACAATTAACCGTTTCAAAAGTCAGCTTTGCTAACATACCCGTCATTCGTCATAAACTGATCTGGGATAACTTCATTATTATTACTACATGAAGACCGGTTTTTTTTGTTTTTCTTTATCTAAAATCTAACTCGATTGTAAATCATATATCATGTTCTTTACGTCACTGTGTCTATTACACAAGTATGTCTACTCTAGACAGTTTCATAGCTTTCAAGGTTTCGTCTGGAAAATTATTCGCATGTATTCACCTTGCAATATCATTACTGTTTTGGCCATGAAAATTACTGAAATATTACAATTAAATGTACATTCTGAACAATCATACACCCTACCGTCCCCAATTCTTATGCGATATTTACATACAACTACATTCTCATCCACTTATGATGCATTTTAAATCCACTTATGTCAACCCGTAATTTACCATGCATGCACGTTTTACTTCATTATCATTATTTAAATTAAAGTTCACCCCTCACCGCAGTTGAAAAGACATTTATTTGTATATTAAAAAATTACAACCGCTCGAATGACTTATAGGGTTTGACTCTGAACTGAAACTTGAAACATATTATATGTCTCATATATAATGGGTAAGCCATAAGTTACGAAATGCGGTAGGACAAGACAACTTCAACTGTTCCGGTCTTGGACCACTTCATTGTGACCGGAGAAAAGAGAAGGGGACATGTTCTCATATTTAATTTCTGTTTTGAGAAAAATATTATCGGTATGCCAATGTACAATGCGGTCATACACTCGGCCGGCGTTTCTCGTGTATGCAGTGCGAAGTGCGATTGGGTTAAGTTTACTTATATTTCTATGGGTTTAGGTCAGAACCGTACTAGGCCCTATGCCTATTTAGCCCTAGTGTGCTAGGAATGTTGAGGGTTCAAAAATTTCTGAAACGAGAAATTAGAGATTTTTAGAACAAATTAGAGATTTTAAAAATCTGCACTTTTAGGAATTTTTCCACATCAAAGTAAACTCGAGTTAGTGGAGTAATTATAATTACTAAGATTGGGAACCATACGCGTATACGACAATTGCTACAATCATTATGAGATATACAACCTTAAAAAAGAGATTAAGAAGTTATTAAATGTCAATACCAATGACAATTTAAAAACCTACACAATCCTCAATTGAATAAAAATTCACTAAATCATTATAAAAAAGTTACAAACTGACTAACATGTTGCTAATTCTTGTATATCAATACATGCTTAAATGCTTACACATAATTAAAAGACAAATGTGAATGTAGTAAAATTAATAATGCTGAAAGTGATGTACGTGTACGGTTGAACGTAAGTAAGTACATCAATCTATTTCGATCAGTTGTATTATCAGCGCATCGCCTGATCGTTCGTTAGTTGAATTACACAGACACGCTCATAAAAAATACCTTCCAGACTTTATATGGACAAACTGTACTTAAGCAGAAGAAATTCGACTTTGTTAGTTTGTACCTTGTTCATTTGCCTATTAAATCGAGAGTTACTACCCAAATCTATTTCACCTCGTATTAATATACTTATAACGATTGTTGAGTAAGTAAATTACGAATGTTATGATGATAGAAAAGTAAAAATTATCTCACAAAATTCATCCACCTCAGGTTGCTTTACGATTGCTGCTGATGTGGAAAATAGAATAAGGCGTTCATTGTACTACTGCAATTGTAAACTTGCAGACCTTGAGACCCTCTCAGTTACTTAACATGCTATAATATATTGGTATGAATGCTCATTGCGTTTGAATGATAATAAACAATTCAAGTACGGGTGTAACAAGTAGCGAAAGCTCCACGTTTCGATTGTATTTGATTTGGATGTTTTTAAAGAATAGAAAATTTTGAAACGGTATTTCGAATTTTTGTTACAACTAATTTCGACCTACTTGTCAAAACCTATCCAAATACGGCGTTTCATAAGGATAGGGTATACGGAGATTAACATTAGAAAATTGGTTCTGAAACGGTATTTCGAATTTTTGTTACAACTAATTTCGACCTACTTGTCAAAACCTATCCAAATACGGCGTTTCATAAGGATAGGGTATACGGAGATTAACATTAGAAAATTGGTTCTGGAAAACTAGGAATAGATCTATGTGTAACTAACTTTGCGAAACGCGTTATAGCTCATTTGAAAGGCAATTAAATTTTCTCCCATTTAAAGTTTCCATTTGTTGCTGCAGCTCGACCTGACCCTTCAGGAATTTTTTGAAAGAAGTAACTTTTGAGATTAAGAAAAAAAGATCCAAGAAATTGCTGTGGAGACACGTGGTCTTAGACTATTAAAGTTGGGCCGCTCAGGATTGACGAGAAAAGTGTTGGACATTCTCAAAACTAGGGGAGGATTCAATGGAATCA